>LOND01004664.1:20536-31391 GCA_014220965.1 Paragonimus kellicotti
CAACGTCTTCGTTTATTATCTCACATTCTACGGAACTGGAATACGCATTATGTTAGGACCTGATTTACGTCATCTAAACAAAGATAAATCCATACCTTGAAAAAACTTTATCCGGAAGTTTACTAAAAATTCGTGGCTAGCTGCTTCTGAGATTTATAAAATAAACCTACTTTCGGCGCAGAGGAGATTTCGCATGACCACCTATATGTATATGTTTGGTTTTCGAGGTATCAGTGTATGTCATTCTGTATCACACAGGCTTTCAGAATTCATGCGGACATATGACATGGATAACAGCGAACGTCGCACATCACTTTCTTAAACCACATTCTTGCAGTACGTCGGTGCATTCCTGTCACAGTTTTGGCACCCCGTGCTCCGGCAAGCCTTTCAAACATTAGCAAATTCACTGGCCATGTGTAAAACAGTCGCAGTGCTACATTAGTCGAATTGGAATCATGTGATTAACGGCATATACTTCCAGAGGAAAAAATAGATCTCCGTAATCAAGAAGTCTGGAGCACACCTTTTAGAGTAGTCCAAACCTAATGGATCGAACCAGCACACTGGGACGAGCAATGAAAACGGACGTAAGGTATTTGAGTCCAGACAGTACACAGTACTCTAAAATTCCATCTTCTAGCCAAGTCTCGTTTGGAAGCACTGAGTGATTTATGATTGTGCTTGTCAATGTGGTGATGTATGTCCCGCACTGACCATACAATTTAACTTAGGTGGGATAATTCCCAAAGATGATGCATTTGGGGGTATCGCTGACTATTGATCAAATATCGACAGGAAACAGTCCTCTATGAGTTGAGGAGGTATGAGTACTTCGGTTAAGTACTGCTATATGACAAAACTAACCTGTTCATAGACGGGTTGCGCAGGCCGACAGAAAACCCCACAATACTTACACTGGTTGAAAAACGATCATAACTGGCTCAACGATGTACTAGTAAGCTGGGATCAGAATAAGCGCGGTCCTTCATCAACACCAGGGATAAAGGGCATCTTTGAGCCTTTATCAGGAGATATTCCGAATCTCCTACCACAGTCGAGATTCCGAACACTGGACGTGAATGAAAGTTCCCTGCATCTGTCTTTCGCATAAGTGACGATGGTGCTGTGTTCACCAGACGGTTAGGTTATATAATTTCGCTCCACTAGCTCATTGAAACAGTCGGTGCAGATGAAGGTGAGAGCAGTGTGCACACAATACCAGTGAAGAATGTGGGGAGATAGTGTCATAGATAGTTATAAAAAGGAGAAAACCGACATTTTATGTGCCGTCATGTTAAAAGTTCCATCTGAAAAATTGATTATGCATTTCTCCATTTCATGCCACAAATGTCAACTTGATAATTTCAAGAATTCTCACTCAATTACCAAACCATTGAGGCATATGAATATGATGAATGCGCTTATTAGTCAGCGATGGAGGCATAGGTTTACTGAGTACTTCAAGTAGACCGTATACTTTGGAAAAAAACTGATTAACCTCGAAGAGCATTTTTGCTCAGATTTCTTCTCTAAAATATTCAGTCCTTCGAATCAAAAAGTTTCTCTGCAAGCTTGGAAAAGTCATTATAAGGGATGTTGACCGTGGAGCTGACAGTCAGAATCATGAGGAACGTTTTTGCTCACCCTCATTAGATAATTACGTTTAACTTGCACTTTTTGCTCAAGAGGATGTGCACACTAAGTCTAGGAAAAGATATTAGGAAAGCGGAACACATTAGAAATTCGAAGCGAATTTGCACGTCCGAATTCGAAAGTGGAGTGTTGTTTCACCCAGGATGACGCTGAACGAAGAAAATTGGTGAAAGGAAGTTATGGTGATCACAAACGTCATAGCGTGTCATTCGGCTCTAATACTGTTGAGATATAGAATGTGGGGAAGTTTAAAAATCGAATTTTATCACCCAAAAATTGAGCATCTTTGCACTGTAGCTTAGCAGTGAAGGTACAGGACACTGCTTTGGTTCTTCCGAAATTACCGTCTTCGGTGAAAAGCAGAAAACCTGCGTACTCACGTTGGCTTGATATACAGAATGATTCTGCTTGGGATGAGCATCCAGTATCTGTCGCGAACCTTGAGGCCGAATTTTGAGGAGGATATGATTTTGATAAATCAGCCACTATGTAACAAGTGTGCATTTATCCGGTATGGTGAATGCCTCTCTGTGCATATGGGGACTACTACATAAACACACTCACCGTAATTCATTATTTTACATTTATCCACAGAAGGCACCCGAATGTTGAACAGATTCCTGATTAATCATCTTGCTGAACACTTAGAAAACTATTCCTAACTGTTTCTCAAACAGTATGTTGCAACAGACTAACAAAGAAAAGAGGCACAAGGCAACTCTTGACCGTTAATATTGTATATCAATATTTAGTACATTCGGCAGACACTATGGGTATGCACTACTTACTTACAACCATATATTGACTGAATATTTTTAAAATGATCCCTTATTGCTTACCTCATCGGCTAGGTGCACGAGGTGTTGTGCCTGTCTTCTGTCTTACAAAGAAAGTCACCAAATAAGCATGTTTCTCTCGAACTTCAGACATCTTAACTTATTTCATGAGCATGAAATATGACTTGGCGTTTACGTTGTATTCTTCTTGGGATTGCTTTAACTTATAACTGGCTAGATGTTCTGATTGAGATAAAACAGCACTGACAAGAAAAGATTGCTCAGTTAGTTCTACCTGAGCCCCAGGCCTTTTTCTATTTGAGATGGTCATAAAACGAACGATGCGGACTAACATTTCAGTTATTCGGATGGTCTTCGAGCATATTTAACGCCTAAACTGGTATTATTTTCAAAATATCCCAAATGAAATCAAAGTTTGACGTGAACTCCATAAGGCATGAAACGCTTGATATCCTCCAAATCGTCACTCTGAAGATTTCGATCTCTAATGAACAAGCGGTTAGCATAAAAATACGAAACAACGGTACACACTAAATGTAATGTATCCAGCCATCAGACATGATGAAATTTACGGGGACTGCTGAGAATAAAAACAGGAACTAAGAAGATAATAAAAGAATGAATGGCGCCGGCCAAATTCATAGATACGGTTTTGGTACATAACAACAACGGCACAATACCTGCTAGGAGTGTTACCACCTACACAAAATAATCAAACACACATTTTCAGGTACTTAGATTTTATTTTCGGTTCAGATTATTTACCACAATATGGACAAGGCAAGCTGTCGTCTACGGATACCCTTTGGAACCCAAGTTTTCATATTTGTACCGGAACCCGTTTGCCGTGAGTAGCTACTCCCCAAAAAGTTCCAAACTACAAGCTACAATTTTACAAGTTTCGTAAATCTAGCGAGCAGATCTTAACAAGAAAGAAGGTTGGTGTATTGAGAAGGTGGAACAAAGTAAATTTGTCATTATATAGGTAACGTACAAGGGCAACCTACTGCACTTGCCTGTACCAAAAATTGAAAAAATCTGTGACTGCACACAACTCAGTTTAATGGACAGATCAAATAAAAAGAAAATTAATCTCTTTTGTCCTTGAAGTGTGGTTTGCCAAATTCAAGTTGGAATAGAGAATGCGGTCTGTTTGATACTGTGCATGCCAGAGTGATGTTGCGTTAAATCCGGTTCTGGTGAGAAGTACTGTGTCATTATTCTCACATAAAATTTGTTGAACGGATGAGCTATTTGATTCTTGTATACTGTTGTACCGCCTAACCGAGTAAGTATGAATGAAGTATACTGTTCTTTCCGCATTATATTGATTAATTTGTTACGAAACTCCAGTCGTACAGCTTGTGCTTACAAAAGGTGCTTGATATATGTAAACTCCCCGCCATGTCCAAAGTATAGCAAGTGGACTAGCTGTAGAAGCCGTCAAGTTCTGTTTAGAGAATGACATAATAATACCGTTTTTTCTGTCAGCTTGTTTAGCTATCAGCTGAGAAGCTACAGAAGCATAAAATCTGTTAATTACTGTCTATTTTTCCAACTCGACCTAATTCAATGAAGTGTAATATCGAATTATACCTCACTGTCACAATCGAAAGTCGTAAGACAGTCGAACAAGCTACCGGTCGTGTTATCTTTCGCTGAAAGTGGAAGAACAACTGATCCTGGTCTGACATATGACCTTCAAATTGCTTCCACACTTTAGAAAATAAACTTTTACTATATTTTCATTGCTTGTTATACTGCCTTCAATTTTGCAAATAAATTTTACCCTAGGTGCAGTTGGATTCACTAAATGAAAATATTCCGGACCTTGTCGTAATAATTTGTCTGGTAAATTGGTAGAGGTTTTCCATCTTCATCCTCATTCTCCAGTAAAGTGAAGTGAACTGTAAATAACCAAGTTTCATTAAAACGAAAAGGTTTTCATGCACTCCTAATATGACCGAATCGATACGCATGATTACCTGGTAAAAGTGTGTGTGTGTATCAATCATAATGAAAATGCTCTAGTTGTTCTTTTGCCTGAGTGGAAGTTACAAATCAAAATGTCATTAACTGAATACAATGAGGGAAGCACGTAACATTTCATGCGGCCACCATTTCAGTATAAGTTGTTCGGAAGAAATTCCAAGACATCTGTTCAGCGTCGCTTCAAAAAGACAGAATTATCATTAGATTATTCCAACACTGTTCACACTTGGTTACAGACATAGCACATAAACACGAACCACTACTAAAGGACTCCTTACTAATTGAAGCATCAGTCAAGAGTTCTATTCCCAAAAAGCTCATCTGTAGTACGGTGTGTTCATACTTATATTCCAGACGCATTTGAGACTAATCAGAAGGCTAGAGCCGCCGCTCATGTCAACAGAGACATTGAAACTGCTGAAATAAAAACAAACAACACAGTAGAAGTGCACACCCTTGCTAAACTTAAACGCTGCTGAGCATTTAGATGTGGTACTTTGATCATGCTTAGCAAAGTTACTGGAACCTTGTACAGCCCGTTTGTCATGTATAGGCATGCACCGGATTTACAACTCCCAAGGTTATTAGCATGTCCACTACTAATATAGATACACAGAAGTGAAACCAGCACCAAATTCTTGTTTTTAAGAAACGTTGGCTGTTACGCACATAAGAAGTACAGTGATGGGCTTTTCTCGTTGGCGTGGCTACCACTTCTTCTAAAATAATTTCGGAGTAGTTGCACTTGTGCAGAACTTTAAAACCGTGTGAAAAAATTCACTTTATAGTCCATTCCATTTTTCAAAAATGGATAAACGCGAGTTTCAATGTTGCTGGTTTTAACCATGTTGCGTCCCGTAGTAAGTTTAAGTACACCACCGCAATAAAAAGTTGCTTATTGTTACAGCACGACTAACGAAAAATTATCACACCTTGAAATCTAGTGTTTGTTAGACTAAGTAAGTGAATGACTGAGCAACTCGCGATTCTGGAGATGAATTAAATTACCACGCGCTTATAAAAAGCACAGGCTTTTTGCTGTTGGCAAAAGAACGCAGAGCTAGCGAATGTTTCATTATGAACGTTCCACAAATAATGAAAATTTACCCCATCGTGGTTAATCTTGGATCATTGTTAAAAATCTTGATTTGCGTTAGTTAATTTTTCTGCTTCTGATGTTCACCTTGAGGGAATATCAACCGAGCGTCACTTCTTGGAATATTAATCAAGCAAACAAGACCCATTTCATCTTTACGAAGGTATTAACAATCAACGACAAGCTTGGTGCTCTCAGAACAGACTGCAGTTACAATTCGAATACAAACAGCTAACCAATAAGGCTTAGTCGCACCATGTCTCTTCTAGCTACAGTATAACAGAGGTTGAAAGTATCTGTCGTCTGACCAATCAAGATGTTCCCTGTATATTATTCGAGAACATTCAGCTTGGTCACGTAAAAATTGCATGTAACTGATTGGAGAATGTGTAGACTATATCGAGCAGCTGATTCCTATTATTTCTCTGCGTCACTTTCGTGGGCTTACACGTACGTTAGTATCATAGCAGGCTGTTTCTGTCACCGGTTCGAATCCAGCCGAAATCCAAGTATCTTTTAGTTAGGTCTTCTCTAAAAAATGTTAAATCTGTCATACTGCTTATCATAAGTAATAGCGCATTAATGTGTTTGCAAACGGACGTAACGAAATATTCTGACATCATGTAAAGCGACACAATAATGAATAATGTCATATGCGGTTTAGAATTTCTCTAGATCTGTATGATAAGGTCACGACAGTACGCAAAGACGCGCAACAATGCTCGCTGAATACATTCCACTCACATTTCTGCTAATTTACAACGGTTTTTTAATTGTGTGTTTTTTATTACACCATCTTTCAGTGAATAAGTGATCGTGTTTTCACTCTGCATTGGGGAGATATCACTTAATCTGTACTGTATTGATTTGATTGACTTCAGCTTTTGACGCGGCGTTTTCCTTCCGTCTTTGCAATATTTGTCAACGGCCAGTTACTACAGATCGTGAACGATGATAGCTGGAATACAGATACGACGGATGTAAATTGTGCAGCCTGAAGAAAGCGCGTTAGCGACAGGACACATAGTCCATTGTTGTGCCAGTCTTATTCTCTTATCCGATTTTGTTGTGAGGCTTGGTACGCCAAGCCGTCGTATACTGTTGACACTCCGATGAAATCACCTTGATTCCGCTGTCTATAAACCGGTCTTTCTTTGGATAAAGCTGTACCGCATGCGCTGGAAGGAGATTACGTTAACTTGAAGACAGCGAAGTGGCTACCGTTTGTAAAACATTTGAAATGTCGAACCAAAAAGACTTTTCAACTGCCAGTATATCCGGTGTGAGTAGACTGCATTGTCGAACTCAAGGTGACTGGTGGACGCGTTTATCCGAACGACTTCGACGAATGACTCAGAGAGGGACGATAGATTAATGTTAGATAGCGATAGAGTCAGTTTTCGGAGTTCAACAATGTAGTAATACGTAGTTTAAGGTAGAATGCTGGCACATCACTGTTTCTTCTCAGTGACTGTGTTGAGGACCTGTTTGATTAAGTATATCGTTAGAAGACCCACGTGAACTAGAATATCGTTAGGTGTTTTTCAATGACGCAGAGCTTCACCAAAATTGTACTTGAAACATGAATGATTCAACTTTAGTTGTCCGAAAAACTTACATTTTTTTGGTGTGCTGCAGAAGTCACACTACAGGGCTGCTGAGAGTCGTGGATGAGTTAGAATCTGCCTAAGTTAAGTTGCTCAGGACCGTGCCTCGAGCTGTATTATTAGGCCGAGTTAAGAAAGCAATAGGTCTAACTGGAGAAGGATCAGAATGTTACGTTACTACGTTCACGGTTAATTTTAAACCAATCCCCGTTGTTGATGTGTAGCCATTCATAGTTTTCTATATTCTTCATTCGCAACACATGTGCAGATTGAGTGTGCACCATAAACGTCACTCCAAACCGTAAAGTGTTCACGTCACAACAGTAGGCAGAAACCCGAGTGATTCCAAAAATTTCGGTGACAGTAATATCCTGAAAGGTGACAGAAGTTCCACCAACCGTTTCCCAAAGCTGCAGCATGGGGTGACAATCAGAAGTGATGAGTTGACAGCACAGTTTTGTGAGCCTTAAACAAACTTGGGTATTCCTCCAATTTTCAAACAAGAATGTGGTAGAAAGCGTTCAATTGGAGTTTTACAAGTCCTGTTTGATTATCTGTTATTTTCCAGTCGTTTTATAATGGCTTCGTGGTCTTTTACACAGACAAACCAAATTTGTGCAACCCCGAGCAAATAACACTGTTTCACTTTAAACTCACCCGATTGAAACTCTTGCAGTATTGTGTAATGTACCATCAAAACTTTGTCGTTTCTAATGAACTCGCGTCCCTGTGCACCATAAATGGAGCATACTTTTGCACCCGAATGGTGAACCACAACCGATAAGTTAGTAGTCCACCTGAAGTGTACTCAGTTTTTTCTCCTCGAAACCCATCTTTTTACCCATCGAATTTAACCAAGCAGAACTTTGAAAATTATCCCTCTAATTACAGCCCTCTTGCCCTCACGATAAGGCTTCATAGGGTGATACTGAAACTTGTTGTTGGATTTGCTGACGCTCGTTTGGTACATCTGTCGTCTTATGTTTAGTGTGATGCTGAACGCTGAATCTTTTGTTTGTTTGCTTGTAGAAGGCCGATCCTAAATTAACCTTCATTTGTCTCCGCTGTGTGTAGTAAACAATCACGAGGAACTTGTAACATGACGGCACATAAAATGTCGGTTTTCTCCTTTTTATAACTTTTAATGCCTATCTACCAAAACTTTCTTCACTGATATTGTTCGACATGCTCTCACCTTCATCTGCACCCGACTGTTTCAATGAGCTAATTGGTGACGAGTTAGCGAACTCGTGTTCGGTCACTGCATTTTGAACGCCTTTCCTGCTGGATAATTTGTGTATCCAGTTAGTTCACGCTCAGAGTGAGAGAGTACTGGTAATTGTGTCAACAGCACCGTGTAAAGTCCATGCCTTTCTGAGTTGCGTGTGTTTAAAACTCGTCAGTAGTGCTTATTCTTTTCATCCTCCGGTTTTAAACCACATTTGAATTTCCACGAGGCATCCATGTTGACCGCTGTACGATTAACCTCGCATTGAGCGTGACTGAATTATCGTGTGAAGACGCACAACGAGCAATACCTTTTAATCGTGGCTATTGTCGCAGGGATGAAACGGCACTCAATTCATTTCATACAAAGAATGGATGCATCCGCTTGATAAGCTTGGCATCGTAAGGCATGAATACAAGCTGTTCCTAACCGGTCGGACAATTTGAAAGGCCTTGACGTCGTTCATTTATGTGGTTGGAAAGCACCGCGCGATCAACGTTTTCGACTCTGTATTCATTGTGTATTTGTCCGGTGCTCAATCCACTTTATAATGTGCCGTGTTATTCGATAGCACACTTGACTCTCGCTTGAATAGCGGGCTCCCATGTGTAGAAGGGGTGTTATGTGCAGTCTAATAAAACTTGAGATGGTAATGCCTCTTCAACCGGAAATGTTGGAACTTGAGTTATGGTTTGTGGATGGCTGACACGATTGCTTGCTTAGTGAGCGAAATTATATAACCTAACCGTCTGGTGAACACAGCACCATCGTCACTTATGCGAAAGACAGATGCAGGGAACTTTCATTCACGTCCAGTGTTCGGAATCTCGACTGTGGTAGGAGATTCGGAATATCTCCTGATAAAGGCTCAAAGATGCCCTTATATCTGGTGTTGATGAAGGGTCGCGCTTATTCTGATCCCAGCTTACTAGTACATCGTTGAGCCAGTTATGATCGTTTTTCAACCAGTGTAAGTATTGTGGGGTTTTCTGTCGGCCTGCGCAACCCGTCTATGAACAGGTTAGTTTTGTCATATAGCAGTACTTAACCGAAGTACTCATACCTCAACTCATAGAGGACTGTTTCCTGTCGATATTTGATCAATAGTCAGCGATACCCCCAAATGCATCATCTTTGGGAATTATCCCACCTAAGTTAAATTGTATGGTCAGTGCGGGACATACATCACCACATTGACAAGCACAATCATAAATCACTCAGTGCTTCCAAACGAGACTTGGCTAGAAGATGGAATTTTAGAGTACTGTGTACTGTCTGGACTCAAATACCTTACGTCCGTTTTCATTGCTCGTCCCAGTGTGCTGGTTCGATCCATTAGGTTTGGACTACTCTAAAAGGTGTGCTCCAGACTTCTTGATTACGGAGATCTATTTTTTCCTCTGGAAGTATATGCCGTTAATCACATGATTCCAATTCGACTAATGTAGCACTGCGACTGTTTTACACATGGCCAGTGAATTTGCTAATGTTTGAAAGGCTTGCCGGAGCACGGGGTGCCAAAACTGTGACAGGAATGCACCGACGTACTGCAAGAATGTGGTTTAAGAAAGTGATGTGCGACGTTCGCTGTTATCCATCTTCAGTGTAGGATCCTCCCCTTAAATCTTTGTCACCATAGTAACACAAAAGATTCACCACCGCACATATTATTCCAGTAGCTTTTCGGGGTTGACCAATTGCTACACGATTCTTGCTGTCTTGTTGAAGGCTGAGGACAGACTCGAGTGTGTTGACTTTTTGGAAAGAAAACCTTCAGTAGAATTGTCTTTCGAAGACAGTATTTAACTAAAACTATCTATAAACGCTTGGTCAAGTGTAACGGAAACAGAGCTTCGTCCAAATCCAAGGGAGAATAGTGAGCTGCCAAATGTAACCAGAATACTTATTAGCTGAAATTGGCGCATACGGCAGTTGGTCCCTAGGGATACAACTCCCGAAGATTGTGTAATAGAGAATTATTGAATACTGGCGGTTGAATTGAATCAAAACTGCCAATGGCGTATACCACAATTATGTTTCAAAAACCCAAGTGAAACTTAAATCTGATGAATCTGTTGAAAATCGTGATGAGTTTATGGGATTGCTGAGGGATTTTGTTGTTCAATTTTACGTTCATAAAACTGTGATTATTATTACCAGCTATTTCGTTTCAATGAATGACCTTAGTTAACCGATAACGGAACTACTTTTGTGTGAGAGCGTGCTCCCGAGTCAAATGAACGGCCGTCTGCAACGGTGGTCTACAGCAGTTAAACAACGTGTCATGTGCTGCACTCACCTTTGCGATTTTTATCCGCTTTTGAAAAGCATTGTGGTAAACCTTTGGGCAGATGCAGAAGAAATGTAGTTGATCATGGAAGGTTTTTTTAAGGTCTCATGAAAAACATTACTGTGAATAGTATTAGCAGGTGGGTGATAAATAAATTAAGTTGATGGGTATCGGGCTGGAAAAATTCAT
>LOND01004665.1:11767-30581 GCA_014220965.1 Paragonimus kellicotti
CGAAATATCTGGCGTTGTGCGCTGCTTGGAAACTGTCGAACAACAACTGTTTGCCGTCAGCACAGTCGATTCTGTTTGGTAGAAACTCCGTTCTGCTATTTTATGAATGCCACTAACAGTTCTTTATTGTTTCGCTCATGAAATCGAAATTTCGATTACAACGCTCCAGAGGAAGGCCACCCGAGGTGGTTGAAACGTAGAGTATTACAACTTGCTCGTTACACAATGTTATTCTCAATTCATTTATCAGTAACATACTTGAATCCTAAGCTTGTCCCTTGTTCTCCTAGTGGACAGTAGCTTGACTGTGCCCTGGTATGTCGCACTGACAACGACACAAAGCTACTGTATGTTTGTAGATTTTAAAATCCCTGTTTCTCGCGTACCGCATTTCAACACGGAAAAAGCGTTGTCATATGGAAACCGCCCTGCGCATCGTATCCGTGAATAACGATGAATCATATAGCTGTGGGTTACAGGTCCTGCTTCTCTGTTAACCATTGACGTAGATTTTGAAGTGGGCACGCGGTCTCAAGTCATGTTGTGGTTTGTGCACTCCTAGTTATGGTCTGTGCTCGGGGTCGTTTCCTTTTAAATATGAGGTTGTTAATTGGGATTCCAGCGAAAAAATGTGCAAGTTGCTAATCAGATAGGATCGACTAACATGTTGCCAAGAGTAAGTCATGAGCGAGTCTAACGAACTATGAAGATTAATGATAGTGGCGGTCGAATCTTGCTGTAATAAAGTATGTTCTGTAACAGCTGTTCAGTTGTAATAGAACTGGGGATTCGTCACGTTTATGAATCTTATAGATAAACCGCTCGATTTCTGCCGGCTCAGAATATTGCCACGGCCTTTGAGAAAGTAAACGCAAATCGAGTAAAAACTCGCGTATAAACCGTCATCTCCACTTGGTCGAATGATCGAAAAAATGAAGGGGACCTTTGAGCCTAGCCGAGTGCTATTCCCTCTTTCATTCATACTCATACTGATGTCGCTGTTACCATACTTGAAAAGGCTCCTGTTTATCCACTTATGAGGTGAACATTGTGTGAAACAGTTCATTTGGCCTCTACCGGGTTGTATGTACCATGCATTCCAAGCAGTCAATTGTTAGGTTTCAGTTGGTCCTCCATCGGACGCAGGCATAGTCCTGGAGTCTACAGCCATTGGACCATAGCAATTTGCTTTGTTCAGGCCACCCCCACGCTTTCTGTTTTCACGGATGGTTTCCTGAGGTTTATATCAGAACTGACATTCATTCATTGGTTTCACTCACGGCTGCTTTGTGCTTAGCCAGTGCGCAGTGTCACTTGGGCTACCACTCATTTAATCAGTGACGTAGAATATCCTGGATGGTTGATTGTGATTTGGGCTTACCAACAGTTATTCCCATCATAACGTGGAACGTGAAGTCTATGTGATAACTACCGGAAAACTGATCTTGCCTCAATCACTTCCAAGGTATTTCCTGGCTTGATTTTTTTCGGACCCACTAAACCCACTAAAAGCCACGTTTTGTGAAGAACGTGCATAATTCCGACCTGTTGACGTGCGCGTTAGTCATATTGTTATTATCCATCGACTGTTGTACTTGGCCGATTATCCTCCTTTTTGTTAAGGAGTCCATTTTTCCGTCCAAAACCGCCTCCGTGCTCGAGAAAAACGATTAATCCAATCAGAATGAGCGGAACTGTCCAGAACGGTCGAGAGGTAACCTTGGTTATTTTTTACCTGTCCGACCTTTATTCCGCTATGCTCATTGGTGGCTTAGTGACCCTAACTATTTTTTTCGGTAACTGTCCTATTTTCTGATTCGAGAATGTTTTTAGGTCACTACGCACCATATAAATACCTTGTATTTTTCGCCTTGTTGCACACGTTTTGGGACGGAACAAAGCTGTTTTTGCACGCGTCTTTTGGCTTGTCTTGGGAGCAAATTACGGGGACAGTCGCGGTGTTTTCGGGACCGAGATTTTCCGTGTTGAATTATTACCGGGAAGAGAATCCGATTTTTGTCAAGCGCACTGCTATATCGAGGACGAACCAGCGTATCCTTTCGAGGGTTTACAACATTTTTATACCGGAAGGCTGCCTTCGATACGGTTGCTCGCAATACCTGCTGAAACTCTTTCTTTCGCAGAGGTTCAGAAGATATGTGCGAATACAGTAAGATGACTATATGCGTACTCTACCTTCGGGATGAGGACCTGTAAACAGCCGTTCCGGGTTCTCCTCGTTTCCATTTTTACTTATGCCAGTTGTCTGATCTCTCCCCTTCTGTTCATTTTTGCTGTGGACACCATGCCGAAGGTGTGCTTCAGAATGAATAATCCCAGTGTATAGTTATTCGGTACTAAGTTGATTGGCATGGAGTATGTGTATAATGTTACTCTGCTTTATCCTCTCCGTTGAATGTACGCAGACTGCCCCGAACAAGGTGGACGGCTGGTCTGGTCTGCGTGCGGTACGTTTCTCGCTTTCAGAGTACGAAATGCCGCTTGGAGACAAGTGTTCATCTTGCTCAACGGTTCGAACTTGTCCTTTTAGCGATGATCGTGTTAGCAGACTTTCACTGTTTGCTCATCGTTGTTTTGGTCTGTGGGCCTACCTCAGGCGGGATGATCGTCGGAACAATGCAGTTGCCCTCTAACATTTATATTTGAAATCCTTGTGCACGCGTTCCCTGGTTAACTGATTACACTGCACAGTCTGCGATGGTTCGGTCGCATTTTTGAATACTTGCCGAACGTTCACCTTACTGGACTTTGTTCACTGAGACCACTGATAGCTGACACAACCAAACATTGGGCGTGCAGTGACATGTCCACAATATATGGAGTCCCTCACTGTTCCATTGAGTAAAGTCGCGAGGTATCTAACCAGTGGACGATCCTGTAATCAGTCAGATGTGTGTTTGAAGACATTTCCCGATATGACAACGTGTTGCAACCATTGGCGTTCCCGGACGTACGATGTTATTCTTATGTTGCCTTTAATTCATCTTTATTTCGTCTAGTTTATTCCTCTTCACTGTTATAACGAACGACTTTTCAAACGACAATACCATTCTGCTAGGTTCGCGACTGTGTGTGATCAGCTAAATGAGTTTGTCGCTGTGTGGCCCAGTATTATGACTGATTACATTCGCCACTTCTTTTTGTGTACATCATTATCAACGTTCACTTGCTTTTTCTTCGACTCTTAGTTTTTCAGTATCTGGGACGTTCTTGTCGTGTTGGGCTTCCACAACGTGTGTCGCGTCCTTCATATACTCGACCACCATTCTGACACTTGGTAATCTGAGGGACTTGCCTACGCTGTTGCTATTCCAAGTTCAGGTGCAAAAGAAAGACACTACTTTTGTTGGATTGTTTTGAAAGGATTCGAAAAATTGAAGTTCAGATAAAGCTCCCACAAACTTCTGCCTAGCAAGATTGCGTTATTGTTTTGAATGCATCGTGATTCGTTCCTTCGGTATATAATTATAGAATCATGGAGTGGTTGATGGGAAAAGCTCGCGGAGTTGGAAAGGGGTTCATCAACTCTACTAATTCAACTTCTCAAGGCACTGTTTCGGAAAATGGGGCACAAGGAAATTCACTTTCTCCTGGAGTTATCTGTCCACCGCACGGCCCAATTGTTGTTGATATTGATCCCAAAATTTCCACACGCGACATGATTCAAAACGGATCCCGCAGCGTCTCTCCTGTTAATTTCATATCCCCTTCAATACAAACATCCGTTGTCACGTCTGTCCTACGCTTTAAAAAATGTTCCTCCTAAAGCTGTCCATTCCCCTACGCTTACCAATCAGGCAGGCAACGAGACAGCTTGCGATGTACAGATTCCATCATTTATGCAGGAAAAATATCTGCTCCAGCAATTACCTATCTCGAGTCAATCAAAATATGTTGATTTTCTAAATTTGGTGGAACCCTTTCCTTCAATGGATCAAAATGAATGGTTGGCTGCTCATACTATTGCACTTTTTGACAACATGAGCACAATATTTGATGCAATTCATGAGCTCTGCACCTGCCCTCAACTATTGCCACCTCAAACAACTTCAATGAACTTTCATCCTATATCGGTATATCATGTTGATATGCACTTGGGAAACATATCTGATGATGACAAAAACAGAAAGAATAAAAATTCAACAGTTGGCACCAACACACCCTCAGGATTGGCGTGCCAAGAAATAGATACTGCCTTATCTTCTTGTCACGATCTGATTCAGTCTTCTCGCATATTTCCAGTTCGCCAAGGTGACCCATTCCCTCCTGATCTTCCTGCGTACGTAACACTTGTTTGCAAAAATTTGCTTCTTTGTATAATTCACATTTACTTAGCTCATTTTCACCACTTAGAACAATTAGAACTTGTGCCACACATGAATACCTTAACTAAACATTTTTTTGCATTCACAAATAGATTTTCGTTGGTTGAGGAAAAACATTTCGATCCTCTTCTGGGTTTTCACCGCTTACTTCTCGAGGTCAACCCGTCTAAAATTACTCTTTCTTCAGGAAATTAGTTCATATTGCTGACTATTAAGTATTCATTGTTGTGTGTAAGATCTTTGTTTTATCAACTTCTTTATGTTGTGACTTGCATTTACAAGTGCGATTGACTATTCGTAATGTGCAATAATGTTTTCTTTCTTTCTGTTTCCCAATCTGAGTGGTCATGTCATTGCCATCAACGCAATACAACTCGTGAAGGTTTTTGTTTGCATTGGTTCTATTCTATCATTTCTTGTATGTTCTGACATACAGTTAGACGAATGAAGCCACCTAACTTTTGTGGTTCTGCGCAACAAATATCCTATCAGTTTACGTGCGGCATTCAATTTCCGAACTAATGGTCGTCAAGATTTGCGCCCATGTTCGATAAACAAATTGCTACAGATACCGTCACGTATTTAATTTTGCTTGTTGCAATTTGAAGAAAACGCCCTCTTTTGTGAGCATTAAGTCGGATCGCTGCAGCGCCGCTGGTGTAACTGATATTTGAAGCAATATTTCTTGTTTGTTTTATACTAGACGCCTGTTGAGATTTTTCAAAATAGTTAATCCCCACTTTTTTGAGCAATGTAAAATTATTTTGTCCAGCATGAATCTTTTGAGTATGTTTTGTCTCTGAAATCTGTAACCACATGTCTTTAATGCCTGTAAATAAAAAAGTACGCTCTTTGAGCTTAAAAATCCTCCGCAATTTGCACAAACCTTTAGCACCTTCAACTTTTTTTTACCGACCCGTTGTTTGCTGTTATATATGTATAATGATATGTGTGAAGACAAAGGGTCTTGTGGATGGTAGGAAAATAAGAATGTAGGGGGAGAAAAAGATTTCACCGATCCACACAAGGATTCGCAACACGAGTTCCGGTGACTTCTATTCTTCGATACATCAGATGGCATCCTCAAACAAAGGTGTTTATTGTCCTTCGGACTTCAACCACGAAGCCGGGAGCGCCCTACTGGAGTAAACTTCAATGTGATTGGCTTCATACCACGAACCCAAATCATACACTGGCTACCGGGATGCCGCTTCCAACCTAATCCACCATTCGTAAACAAGGCATGTTGTGACAGGCAGTGAATTGGTTTTCGTATGATGTGGCCAGACTAGCGAAGTCTGTGTGACGGGACTATTTTGTCTAGGAATTGATTGAGTCTATCCATCCTGAAGGCACTTCGTGAGTGTTGACGTGGTGTTCCCTCCACAGGTCGCTACTGCTTCGAAACCGCCACCGGTCGAAACGGACATTGTGAACACCCGCCCCGTGGATATATCAGGTTTCCGGAACCGTACAATAGGACTGGCTTTGTAGTGGCGTACACTCGGCTTTTCATAGAAAGATTCAGATCATGCCGACACAGCAGATGGCGTACTTTCGCATACGCCATCGGAGGCTCAGCTATACGATTTGTAATCTTATCAGATATTCTGTCAGCGCTGATGCCGTTCACCAGGTACACGAACTTCTCAACTACTTCAAATGGCTCATCACCGAGGGTGAGAACAGGCGCAGACCACTGCCAATCTTGCAGCAACACGTTGCACTTAGTAGATGCAAAGACCATACCGAACTGAAACTTCTGATCTGTCTAACATGTTCTAGATGCCCAATGTGCCCTCATAGATTAAGACGATATCATCTGCGTACTCTGTATCTCGAAGTCGAGTGTCTTGGATCAGTCTCACACTATCACATTCGCAGTCTGTCAGGGCACACTGTAGGATCTCGTCTACTGCAAAGTTGAATGGAAAAAAGGAGACCGAACATCCTTGTCGCATCCTACTTGAGATGCTAAATCCCAGTTATATGCTGCCATAAACCCGTACCTTGCTAGAAGTATGACGGTAACTTGCTCTCAGGATGTTCGCGCATTTCTGTCACACTTTTCCTCGACAGACGGTCCTCATGTACAATTCTGTCTACTGAATCAAAACCTCTTGCAATCCATGAGGACACCATTTGTTGGCCTTCTATATGAATGACAGAATGTGTAGATGTGATCGATGCAGTCGGGGCCGAGGTGAAGCCGAGCTTGCTCCGCACAGATATGCTTTTCGCACATCTCACTTGGTCTGTGATGTGCAGTAATGGAAGTCATTGGCGCTGATGTTGCGAATCTTTGTGTGCATCGGTGCAATTTTTTCTTTCTCGCCCTACATCTTTCCTCTCCTTTGATTTTCACGTATTCTTTTTTCCTATTACGGCGTTTGCCACTCCATATGATTTTCACGTGTTAAACATGTAAATATGTGAATCACCAGTCTTTCTTGACTGCCTCGATCATACCTGGATTCCTGATACCTGTTGCTTGGATGAGATGGGAAAGCTTTCGAGAGTTTTCAGTTGTAGTGCCTTGTTTCCTTTTACTGGGCCTTTTTTCCCCAGCAGGCCTCGCGTTCCTCTCGTAGTTGCTTCCGGAGTTCAGAGCGAACAACCCTATGAAGCGACGTATTTTCGCTGCTGGATGAAATATTCTCGCGAGCGCCAAGAAGTTCGAGTGATTACATTGAATCTCAGCAGTTGGCAACTGAACTGACAGTAATACCACTTAAGGACCGGCAATCCACTTGTACATTGCATATATGTACCCAGTGTGCCTCATTGTCGCCTAGTGGTGGGGTCTCAGGCCATTGGCAAGCAATCTTGGTTGGTGCGGAGCACTTGTCTTCCTGCTAGTTTTGCTGTGTCAAATCGAGTTTGACGACGAAGTGGCCTTCCACCAAAGCACACAACGAACTTGTTACATACCAGTGCATGATTGGAATCCGCACAGTTGTCCTAGATTAATGTACAGTCTGGGAGACAGCGACGCCACCAACAGCTGACAGCCATGTGATCAATTTGTGTCCACGATTGACTTGCCGTTGGAGGTGGTTAAATGGCGCATTGCCGCCCAGAACACAAAAAATTAAAAATCACCTGAGATGGACCGTTTTTGTCACAGAGCCGTGACAACTCTTCACTGTTGTCCGTTCGACTAGTCCCGTAATAATGTGGGCCATCTAAGTTATGCTGTCTGCACAGACTGCCTACTTGAGTGTTGAATTCTCTATCCAGTTCCGCAACGTTTGTACACCATGCACCTGAACTACCGTCTGTTAGGGCATTTGTTGCGACAATAAACACAGCTTTTGCAATAGATGCCTATCGACGATTTAACCGTACTTTCCAGCCTGACGCCGCAAAGACAGCTGTTGGTGTTATTCCCTCGAGCAACATATGCGCTCAGGACAATTCCAACACTGGTTTGGCCAGTTACGTGAGCCTCCGGGTCTCCAGACCAACACACTGTACGCACATGGTGGAGCGTCCGATGCAGACTGAAGACGTAGCATTGACCTAGAATCTTGAAGCCGTGTCTCAATAAGATGTCATATATCGGTGACAAGGGGCATCAAAGTAAGTGCAAGAGCAACCTGTTGATCTGTTCGCGTAAGTGTTCAACAGTTGAAGGTAACAGGTTTAGATGGTGTTAAGCAAGTAAACAGAGGTTCGTGTCCGTCAAGTAAAGGTACCACCTTAGTGTTCGGCGCCCTATCATTTTGACTACAACTTCTATCATAAGCAGCAAATGCGGCAAGTTTATGGTGTGTGTGCGAAAGCGAGATTGGGGGTCACCACGTAAAAAAGATATTTATCAAACAATAGACAAATGAGAGTGTTTGGTTTGTGCAGTGGAGTGTTACATGAGGGCTAAGCAAGTTGCCGATGTGTTTCCCAAAGAGTTATGACAGAACACAAGACGGAATTCTCAATTAATACAGGTTCACAAACGTGGAGACAGAACATTTCTCAGCCCATTGATGGGGAGAACATCCTCACAATAAGAGGGAATTATGGTTTGGACAATGCCAGGTGCCAGTTTCCCGCAGTAGTGAGTGGGCTGGTCATTTTGTGTTACCGTTGACTGTTGGAGCCTAGGAGACCGTCACAACGAGACTAGACCTTGATGCTGTGTTCCGGATCGCGCATCCCGATAATCTACTGCGTTAACCTGGATGATGCGATGATCATACCGACGGTCACCCATATTAGACAGACAAATAAGTCGAGTCCTGATGGACCGGTCTTGTGCTCTTCTAGGTAAGGGGTTCGAGGAATGACGACACCTTTTACCGATATAAGACACTAGTTCTAGTACACTATCACCCGCCCGCTGCTTTGCGATACGGGTTTCTGGGCCGATGGTCTTGGATGAGAACATTAGTAGCCCTCCAGTCTAGATCTGAACGTCCTGACACTAATCCAAGCCGCATACAACTATGATTACTTACAGCACTACTGGTTTCATACTGCATTGGCATCTCGCAGTGTAAACTGGGTTGTCCCATTTGCTGCATGCATCAAGTAAATAGGTCAAAATATGCCACCGCCGACTCCTGCACTGTTGTATTCAATTTGGCCATCAGACTCCTTCCGACCGCGATTTCTAGTAAGCATTCGACAGATACCACGACAGATATAGCTAATCATGGTAACACTGTCCCGTGAATTCTCATCTCAGACCCCAAAGCTCCCAGTTTCCATCGCCCTTTACTTAGGCCTAGAATGTGAATTAACATAGGTAGTTTTAACATTCGCACCACAAAACAGCTAGATCAACAGGCCACCCTCGATCGGACGTTAAATTCATTGAGGGTGAACGTCTGCTGTATTGCAGAGACTAGCTTGTAAGACTAGTCTACGTATCGAACTGATGGTATCGGTATTATCGACTCGTTACCGTTTCCACACTCCGGGTGTTTTCTCAACCGCCGTAACTGGTCTGGTTGCAGTGGTTATAGTCTTCGTCACAACAACCGCAGCTGCATCGGAATACTGAATTCTCGTCAACAGTAGACTTTAGACCGTCAGCTTGGCGCGTGCTCGTATGACCAGTTCTAGATGCCAACTCTTCAGAAAGCTCCTCGTTCCCACTTCTTATCCATTAAACTAGCTGCAGCAACATCGCGGACAATGCTGTATCTTGTTGGAATTTGGCCGCTTTTTTTCGGTTGACGCATTGTTTTGACACAGTCATTTTGGCTGAGAATGTGAACGCTGAATTGGCGGTATCGGGGTCCGTTCAGGTAACAGGTTCTGACTGGCATCCCGTCACTCAGATGATGACGGATGATTGTTGGAACTATGTGCTGGGCACAAGCTACTTTTAGCCAGAACTAGTTTTAAACGTCGTGTGCGCTATTGTTTTACTTGGCACTCTGCTCTTTCGAGTCAGACCTGGTCCCATATAAACCACGTGGATGCTAGTTACAGGTGGCATGACTACATTCAGGACTGTTCTTACTGCAGTCTAAACTTGGATTCAGCTTATGCGCTGATACTGTGCTGCTTTGTTCCTAATTTTTCGGGACAACGATCCCATCAACCACAACCGCTGGTTGTCCAGAAGTTGGTCAAGCCGGCGGTAGAGCATATGAAGCAAAGTAGCTGCGAATCCAATCTCAGCCGTATTCAGACTCCCTTCGTCTCCTTGAGTTCTTATGCCCCAGTTAAGACTTGTTATTTCCCTTTGGAGTTGCACGGATTTTAAGCATCAGCACGAACTGGTTGATGTATTTCTGTCTTTGTTGGTCTTTTTCAGTTTGGTGAATCGATTTGCGTCGTACACTGATTTAAATGAGAAATGTTGACTCAATGTATATTTGGTATTTGTCGACTTGCTAGTGGACAATGGCTGTAAAAACGCCACTATCATCAGTTTGTTTGATTTACTCTAGTAGAATGCATACGCCGTCATGTTACTTTTTTATTGAACAAAAATTCTGATTCGTTGCCTATCCGTCAGTGCCGATGCATTCAGTATTTTGTGTGAATACACCATTACGTTCTCGTCTAAAATATTGGGGAATAAACGTTTCAGTACGAAACACTTACTAAGTGCAAGGTACCTTTGCAGAAAAACCTCGAATCGTGCTTACTACTCTTTGTGTGGATCAAAGTTGTCTCAATTTCCCTCATGAAAAAGCAACATGATGGCCAGATCCAACCTGATTACGCATTAATCGCAGAGTGAGTCACGTTGATACAAATACCCTAATAAGTCGCCGTAACAAACCAAATTGTGATACGCGTTTGGCACGGAAAGTTATTCCAAGACTTACACAGCTGATGTGAACAGTGTGCATGATTGAAAGTGGTTCTTTGCGCTTAAACTGAGCGTATGGTACAGTGATCTCGTTGGGTTTGATGTTGGCTTCTGCGGTCGCATTTTTTCGGGACTCTGAGTCGGTTGACTTTACAACAACCCAACGCCCATCAAGTGGAACGTGAGTTGTGCTCCTCATAACTGATCCGTTTCACACTTCAGTAAAACGTTCACATCCACTTTTGTTAGGTTACAGCGTGCATCCCTGTTCCGTGAAGAATGACGTGTCGCGTTTCCTGTTGAAGTGAATGCGTTCTAAGTGAACGAAAGTGGTGAATCCTTTCATCATATCNCAAAACAGCTAGATCAACAGGCCACCCTCGATCGGACGTTAAATTCATTGAGGGTGAACGTCTGCTGTATTGCAGAGACTAGCTTGTAAGACTAGTCTACGTATCGAACTGATGGTATCGGTATTATCGACTCGTTACCGTTTCCACACTCCGGGTGTTTTCTCAACCGCCGTAACTGGTCTGGTTGCAGTGGTTATAGTCTTCGTCACAACAACCGCAGCTGCATCGGAATACTGAATTCTCGTCAACAGTAGACTTTAGACCGTCAGCTTGGCGCGTGCTCGTATGACCAGTTCTAGATGCCAACTCTTCAGAAAGCTCCTCGTTCCCACTTCTTATCCATTAAACTAGCTGCAGCAACATCGCGGACAATGCTGTATCTTGTTGGAATTTGGCCGCTTTTTTTCGGTTGACGCATTGTTTTGACACAGTCATTTTGGCTGAGAATGTGAACGCTGAATTGGCGGTATCGGGGTCCGTTCAGGTAACAGGTTCTGACTGGCATCCCGTCACTCAGATGATGACGGATGATTGTTGGAACTATGTGCTGGGCACAAGCTACTTTTAGCCAGAACTAGTTTTAAACGTCGTGTGCGCTATTGTTTTACTTGGCACTCTGCTCTTTCGAGTCAGACCTGGTCCCATATAAACCACGTGGATGCTAGTTACAGGTGGCATGACTACATTCAGGACTGTTCTTACTGCAGTCTAAACTTGGATTCAGCTTATGCGCTGATACTGTGCTGCTTTGTTCCTAATTTTTCGGGACAACGATCCCATCAACCACAACCGCTGGTTGTCCAGAAGTTGGTCAAGCCGGCGGTAGAGCATATGAAGCAAAGTAGCTGCGAATCCAATCTCAGCCGTATTCAGACTCCCTTCGTCTCCTTGAGTTCTTATGCCCCAGTTAAGACTTGTTATTTCCCTTTGGAGTTGCACGGATTTTAAGCATCAGCACGAACTGGTTGATGTATTTCTGTCTTTGTTGGTCTTTTTCAGTTTGGTGAATCGATTTGCGTCGTACACTGATTTAAATGAGAAATGTTGACTCAATGTATATTTGGTATTTGTCGACTTGCTAGTGGACAATGGCTGTAAAAACGCCACTATCATCAGTTTGTTTGATTTACTCTAGTAGAATGCATACGCCGTCATGTTACTTTTTTATTGAACAAAAATTCTGATTCGTTGCCTATCCGTCAGTGCCGATGCATTCAGTATTTTGTGTGAATACACCATTACGTTCTCGTCTAAAATATTGGGGAATAAACGTTTCAGTACGAAACACTTACTAAGTGCAAGGTACCTTTGCAGAAAAACCTCGAATCGTGCTTACTACTCTTTGTGTGGATCAAAGTTGTCTCAATTTCCCTCATGAAAAAGCAACATGATGGCCAGATCCAACCTGATTACGCATTAATCGCAGAGTGAGTCACGTTGATACAAATACCCTAATAAGTCGCCGTAACAAACCAAATTGTGATACGCGTTTGGCACGGAAAGTTATTCCAAGACTTACACAGCTGATGTGAACAGTGTGCATGATTGAAAGTGGTTCTTTGCGCTTAAACTGAGCGTATGGTACAGTGATCTCGTTGGGTTTGATGTTGGCTTCTGCGGTCGCATTTTTTCGGGACTCTGAGTCGGTTGACTTTACAACAACCCAACGCCCATCAAGTGGAACGTGAGTTGTGCTCCTCATAACTGATCCGTTTCACACTTCAGTAAAACGTTCACATCCACTTTTGTTAGGTTACAGCGTGCATCCCTGTTCCGTGAAGAATGACGTGTCGCGTTTCCTGTTGAAGTGAATGCGTTCTAAGTGAACGAAAGTGGTGAATCCTTTCATCATATCGTTTAGATGGTTAGTCCTTGTCAAGTTTAACAGCGAGAAGGTAAACGGTTGTGGCAACAAAAGATGAGGTCTGTTCCTAAAGTATGTCTTGGGGTCAACTTATGCCTTTGTAAGTGGTTGTTTTGTTTCAGCTTTCCGAATTACTCTACAGACCTCAGGAAACGTTTACGAATGAATGAACAATTAAACTTGGGTTCACAGAATTTACGGTGCGTAACGAATGATTGTCTAATTTCCAACTGTACTGTGCAAGCTTACGTGACTTATCTTAAGAAGTAATAGTGAGAACGGTTGATCAGTGGTTGTAGTGTCAGGCTCATATGCACGCCATGAACTCAAGGCTGTTTTCTATAATGATCAGGTTATTTTTCATATTGTATGTTGAGTTACAGCCACATCCGAAAAGATCACAAATGATGCAATTTCAAAAGGTCAAGTGAACGACTGACTGTCCTTGATTGTTGTACTACTGCAAGAGAGAGGCCTATGGTTCGAGTCGTCGGTATTGAGTTGTTTTCCGTACATGGACAGGTTGGCGGTATCCTATCCAATGTACAATCGTGCTTTTGCATGGCCGCGAATGCCGGACGATGTAACATCAATTAGCTTGTTTGTTTTCCATACTTCAGTTCGAACCGCTTGTCGGTAATATCACCACTTTTGGTCTCCAAGTTTTATTACTTTCCGTCCTGTGATAGTAGCGTAATGGTCACGATGAGATGATAAGAAATACGACTCGAGAGGCTGTTGCTTCTAGAGAATCTACATTATTTTATATTACTGAGACTTGTGTTGAAGAGACTACAGTATTGATCATGAGCTCATACATACGTTGGCGATTCTTGCAAAATAAAGCTTTTTGCCTCGCATTCCTGTCTACCGATTATTATAGGAATACAGTACCCTTTATCTTAAAAGCGTTCACACTCTAACGCTCTTTGTCGTAAACAGCCTATCCGAGATTGGACCGTTTCGCCCACTTGTTTCACACTATTTAAGCAACTTGTAACATTGTTTGGAAGGTGTCATGAAAAAAGAAGTAATTACTTGTTGCCTTTGCCATTCTTTGTCATCTGTGGCATGAAAAAGACATCCGATTGTTATTGAAATGAAGGTTGTATAGTGGTTTTGTGCGCCCCATCTTGCTCAATGGTTCGAACTTTTCCTTTTAGCGATGATCGTGTTAGCAGACTTTCACTGTTTGCTCATCGTTGTTTTGGTCTGTGGGCCTACCTCAGGCGGGATGATCGTCTGAACAATGCAGTTGCCCTCTAACATTTATATTTGAAATCCTTGTGCACGCGTTCCCCTGGTTAACTGATTACACTGCACAGTCTGCGATGGTTCGGTCGCATTTTTGAATACTTGCCGAACGTTCACCTTACTGGACTTTGTTCACTGAGACCAATAACAAGGAGTAAAATGTGATGCGTGCAGACAGTGACGTGGTAACGAATTATATGGCCCCTGTGGAATGTTTTCCATTTGATGTATTCCTTTCTGATATATATATATATATATATATATATATATATATATATATATATATATATATATGGTTGAATGTAAAAGGTGAACACCGAGTGATGGGTATTTATTGTGACGTTTCAAATCCACACTAGGATCCGTTGTCAAACAAAATGATGATGGAAAAATTACACATCGGTTACCGGCTTGTCAGCAGGTTTGTCTGCCTGTCGCTCGCTTTCGCCGTATTTGTGTGATCAATAGGGTATAGTGAGTGTCAAGGTCAGTGTGTCTGTTGAAAGTGAGAGACGATTGATTCGAGGACTAGTAGTTCCTGTCTCCCTTTCGAAAATCCGACCACCCTGGTGTCCGCCAGTTTGACTTCATAACCTGTGGTTGTGCAATGTTGCCAAAGATGTGACTTCTGGACTCCCCGTCTCGGTGCTAATAGTGTTCGTGTAAACGTGTCTTCAACTGTTTACCAGTTTTGCCTACGTAGGCTTGGTCACAGTCTTGGCAGAGAATAGAGTATATTACACCCGCTCGTTCATGCGCTTCAACTGGATCTTGATTTTGCAAAGCTTATTTCGAAGGCTGTTTGTTGGCCTGTGGGCGATTTTGACTCCAGATTTTCCCATGATGCGTTCAATTACCCCCGAGATTATGTTTACATAAGGAAAGGTCTCTCGTGTAGTTAGAAGCAACAGTCGGTGGGATCCCGGTGCACGCGTTTATGAATGGTCTGGGATAGCCGTTTGACGTGAATAACTTATACAGGTGTTCTCTTTCCTTTTTTGTAATTCAGGCGTACTGCAATGAGTGGCTACCCGACGAAATAAGGTTCGCACACAACGTTCTGGTTGTGATCGGATGGTTACCATTGAACGACAGTGTGATTTCGGTGGTTGATTTGCGATATACGGCCGTCTGTATGGTTCCATCAGATTGCATCAATAATAGTACATCCATGAGTGGTATTGATGCGTTGGTTTCTACTTCCTTGGTGAATTGAAGTTCTCGGTAATACCTTATTGATGACCTCATGGAAAATGTCGATCTCCGCACGCCTTAATAATAAATGTCATCCACATATCTCAGCTACAACGTTGAACGGTACTCTTGGAACGCAGTTATTCCAATGAATCGTCACCCAGCTTATTCATAATCGTGACCTACCGAAATGTTCTGTCTCACATGTAATCTATCAGTTCACTTGCAGTTGCGGTGACGTCTATATCGGCAGAACAGATCGGTGCCTACGACAAAGAATGGCTGAACATATGCCTAAGTGGTTGGTGCGCGCCATGACGCAACAGGCAATGGCAACAGAGCGATTGAGACGAAATCCGACCTCATCCATTGCAAAGCACATCATGGAAACAGGTCACGTTGTTGACCCCGCCAACTCGTTTCAAGTATTGTTGCGTAATCGGAATCCGAAATTGCTTGCCTTCTCCGAGGCAATGTTAATCAATACTCGCCGTCCGGTCCTGTGTGTGCATAAACTGTTGACTCACGCAGTTTGTCTGCCCTGGAACTGATAACAGTCCTTGTTTCATGTAAACCCAATCGTTGATTGTTTCTATTGTTGTTGCTATCCGCATGTCCTATATATTCTAATGTTTTACGTTCGTGACTGAAGAGAGTAAACGAAATGTTAACATCTCGCGACGTATGTCTTCTGTCGTTATTGATGAACTGGTCATCCGTTTGACTCAAATCCGGGAAGGAGAAGTGACGTGCTAACACCGTTCATTGGAAAACCGAGGCAGAATTAGGTCACGCGGACTGTAAATGTATATGGCGAAACGGTTACCATACATGATCGACAAGACCCGAAGCAAATCAAATGGCAGTCAGACAGAGCAAATCAAATAAAACGGTCATATATGGCAGTCAGGGCGTCAGAACAAATCACGTTACAGGGGACATCAGAAAGCAACGCGAGAAAACAGTCCAGATAGCGCACAGGCGTTCGACCGCACGGCTGCAATCTGATTGGCTGAGTGGAACCATACCACCACCCACGACCATACCATCCGAACTGGGTCAATCGATCGACATGGCGTGACGCCTCTTGGCTGCATCGTTAGGAAATGAGCCTCTTAACACTGACCCTCTCAGGACGTCTAAAACTGATATCGATACATTTTAAACTGGAAAGGGTATGGTAGAGTACCAATGGTCTAAAATGTAATATAACGGCTGACGTTCATTAATCAAGTTTGTGTACTGCTGTGGACACAGTAGAGTTGATTCCAGTCTACATGTGTATATTGCACTTTGATTTCAAGATTAATAAAATCTTAATGGGTAAGTTACAATTGATATCGAATTATCAGACCACTCTGGTTCGTATTTTAGTAACACAATTACTTTTCTGTTTCGCTGGAATCGTGAAACATTCCATTTGAATCACCAGCCTACTGTTGGAACAGTCTAACAGAATGATACCCTGTCTGCTTCTCACTATCGAAATACGTACGGTAGTGAGAACACAGACTCAATGTACCGTTATCGACCCTGAACAATAGTGTACCGAGAAAGCTCGTCAAGCTTGCGAACCACGAAGGAAGTTGTGACTTTAGCTTTGGGAAGGAAATTGCGAATTAACTGCTTAACTGAAACAAAACTATGTTGAAAAGTGTCAAAGTGCACGATGTAGTGCGATCATCAGAAATATTGTTTATCATAGTCACTATACTACACTGAACACTTGACTGGACAAGCAATCTTTGAGAGTGCTAGTGGACTAGTGCTAGAACTTCTGGTCTTCTTCACAGCGTGAACTTTTTTTATGTGACTGTGCCAACTGTTGTTTAATAGTTTGAAAGTGTTTCTTCCATTCAACTGATTCCGACTATGATCGTTGAATTCGTAAGAAACTAGTGGTTAATCTTATTATGACGTCGCTTCCCAAACTGCCATCGCGCAACAGTTAGTTGGCCGCCAGTTTCCCTTACGCTATGTTGACATACTTTTGAGGCTAGGGTCTGATGTGTTAGCTTACGAGCATTTTCGAAAATCGAGGGCCCTGATGAAATCGTAGACGTTGGACGTCTGTGCTTACAAGGTGCAATGATCCTACATCACTACTATTTTAAAAAGGCGTAAGTGAAGACTATAATCCACAAGCTTTGATTAGCGTAAACACCCGCGTGCGTCATCTCTCACTGAAGTAAACCTTAGTTGTCATTGAGACAAGAAATGTGACCATCAATGGGAATGACAGGGGATTAGGTCAACTCCCTTATTGGTTATGATTTCAGTGTCCGTCATTCCCTGAATTGCGACTAGAAATTGTTACTTCTGGCTGTTTTACACCACGCGGCTGATTGTCGAATTTCTCGACGCATGCTAAAAAATGCAAGTAAACGAAAACATTGTTCCTTCATAAGAAAAGTCCACACTCCTACGGACATAGTGCGGCACATTCCCACATCCAGTAGCGTTCCCACCTTGAAGTGTGAATGACTAGTTGAGGGATACAGTAAGTGTGCTTACCTAGTGCTGTGAATGGTCGTGCTACCTGAAGCCTAACGGGTGGCATCATATAGGGTTGTTACGCTAGCTTTTTTGTCTCGCTAGTAGAACTACTTTGGTTGTGGAAGGGTTCTTTATGGAGTAATCTGTATCATAAATGACGCAGGTATTTGAATCGAACCGTCGGTAATTCGCCCAGTGCCAAAGCAGTTTTCTCCAACTTGGACATATTTTGGGTAGAGGCCTCTTCATGTAAACATAATGATCGCATGTATGGGACCACACCTGAAGTAGCTGTATATCTACGACACGCGGCCGCTTGATATCAGTGACTTCAGACGTGTTATGTCTGATCATCAGCGTTTATACCTAATCACAGGTGAGCAACAATGATTTGTCATCGAGTTTTCAGTAGGGGGGTTCAGGGCATATCACTCTCACAAACCCTGGAAATGCATATATTGTCATGGTTAGGTTGTTTTCCCTTTGTCACTCAGCCCACTCTGTCAAGCCTGTTATCGACTTAGGGCTTGCCGAGCGGCATTGGTGGGGAATGCTGGTGACTTCCAAACAGGATTTCGTGTTCGTCCCTGGGGTTGAAAACCTGTCGACTCATTTTGTATCTGGCCGGATGTTTTGCAAGATGACTGGTAAACATCTGCGGCGTAATTACTTGTTTTCTTTTTAATCCAGCCTTGAAGTGAGGATGACTAGTTGAGGGATACAGTAAAAGTTTGAAGGAGCTGTCTCCTAAATACCGTTTACTCTCCGCATGCCATTGAGATGTGCGTTTATCGTTGTATGTTGCTTGCGTACTGTGGGTAGCACGTCGTCCGTTGTCAGAACACAGTGTTGTGTGGATTTCTTGCTTGATGTTCTTCCTTCCCTTTTTCTTACTAAAGTTTCTTTTTTGTTTTGCACGGATGTTTTGTTATGTTGTTTGTCAGTAAGACATGATATGTCGTAATAAGACAGATGCCACCAGTTTCAGGTTTGAGTCGCACCCATGGGTACAATAGCTCTGATGTGGTCCTGTCTC
>LOND01004667.1:21640-39008 GCA_014220965.1 Paragonimus kellicotti
TGCACAATGGCAAAGGTTGTAGATACCGAGCGGTTGTTGTGTGCTGAAGCCAAAAAAGAAAGAATGCAATAAACGGAGACTGCTTGTTAACACTTCGTGCATTTCCAGTGCCGGTCCCAATAATGTAATTATTGCTTACAACCTACCCCACCTTATCGTTGATATTGACGATGCTGATCCAAATCTACCTGTTCTGTATTGCAAACGTTTTCAGACTATTGCTGACTTCTGGGTGCACGGCACCTCGTCTTCCATATTGTACACATTTGAGGTTAACAAAGTGAACGACCAGTTGCACTGCGCACACTTTTCTGATGTTCTGTGCAAATGTGTTCTTTTTTCATCGTCATCCACTTTCACATACGTTCAACAAAACATCAATAAACATGAAGTACTAATCAATGAGACGAGTTCGTGTATTCTTCTTCTGCTAGCGTGAACACTTGTTACCCACAACTAACGAAATGCTGTTCATTTTCAGATATGGACGGGAGAAAGTGTTACTGTCAAGTAAAAATTGACGCCGACGAAAACGAAGATGTTGCTGTCACCAACAGCACCTGGCCTTAATGCTGCGCGAACAACAGCAGTCATTCCACGACTCCCTGGAAGTGCGTACTACAGGTATGCACGGAATCATTTGCAACCGAAGTCAGACGACCCGAAGTTACCAGTAAGCATACTGGTTACCACAAGTAAGTAAGATTACTTAACAGCAAACGTCCCAACATTTCATTGCAGTTGACTTTGAACATGCCAGGGAAATGGAACTCCACTACACTTGTGGTAACCTATCCTCCAGCGACGACACAACAAACATGAGTTTACCCCAGAATCGACGAATGTACGTTGGTCATTCCAGTTATGTAACATGTAAACAGTAAACAACCACGTTTTGCAGACGATGACAGCGATGGAGACTATAATGCCAAGAAAAGAAATGTTGGACCTACTACTGTCCCGTCCGTCGTGCAGCACGAACACCGAATACCCACCAGCGACGCAACATACGGTGCACATACTATTGTCCAAAACGACAACAGTAAGAAAACAATACTTCGGTTTCTAATACTCGCAGGAAGTTACTTCGGAGAGGCGGTTACTAAGACTGACTTACAACATTTGAGTTCATCTTTCCAGACTGCTTTAGAATGGTGAGAAAATGTACTTTGCACCTCACGCACTGCCTTAGAGCTATCTCATTGTGTCAATGTACAGATAAATGCACTACGTGCGACAATAGAACGACTGACAGCCGAAATCACGCGACCGATGAACAAACAGGTACCTTCTTTGCCATTGCCTGTGACTGATGGCCAGAGCAGTGGCCGCGCAAATCACGTATTCCGGTGAACGTCACACATTTGTATGCAAACGAACACTGAAGAAAGCCGCTTTACTAGGTAGGGCCTGCCATAGAGCCTTAATCAGGAACGTACCTAGGGCAAGTACACGAAAGAACGGAATACGCAACCACCCCTGACAGCGTGCTGAATGAATATTGTAAGGGGTGGCTACATTGCGCAAGGGACAAACGACATGCACAAAATACTTGCGCAAGACAAAGTGAGGACGCTAGTCAGGTTTGTGTGCAGTAGCATGCAGATATTCTTACTTATACAGGAGAACATACGGATTGTAGATCTGGATGAACAGGATGCCTTCGACGCGGATGCTAATCAACCCTTCCCTTTTTACATGCTTGTATAACTATTTCCCACTAATATATGTTATTTGTCTGCATTGTACTCGTTGTTTTCCCTTCAATGGCATCTTGAAGAAGGCCCTGCGCTAACGGCTGGTTGGGTTTATAGACTACAGGGAGAGTGGAGGATGTAAATCGGATGAGGGTGTGCGGTAGGTTACTGCACGTTCATATATTGTCACCTGCGCAAGTCTGATAGGCTAGCTCTGGAAAGTCTCCAACGTGCATTCACGAAAGGTTTACTAGGTTATCCGTCTTCTCTGAACTACAGAGAACGCTGCCAAACGCTTGCACTCGATCCACTTTGGCTACGGCGACTCAAGCTGAACCTTGCACTTCTGTATAATCTAGTTCATGGCAATACATTTACCGACAACTTCGAGATTCGCTTACAACATAGCTCAATGTACAACCTCAGGAACAAAAAATATACATTGACAGCTTTTAAATCCCGTAAAAAGCTGCGTTCAAATTTCCTAGTGAAATATTCCTACATTTGGAATAAACTTCCACATGCAGTTAGAGCCAGTAAGAATATACACCAATTCAAACGAAGCTTAGAAACCTTCCTGACATTACCGAACGTCATGTCCATTTTCAAACTCTGCCTGCATGAAGACGATATTTTTGAAAACGGACCTAATAACATCTGAGTGGAAACCCTGCGTCGCGTGATACAACGTCTCGTACACTTCGAACAGATCAAAGCTATCAATTTCACCATCAGGAGGCATTTATCTAGATTCGGAAGCTTATTACTGACTCCAGAAAGATAGATCTCTTACACAGTTATGCTTAAACATGCAGCTGAACAACAAAATGTGTCTATAGTCAACACCTTTGGGCGTCAATATACACACGGCCGCTAGTATTCACCAGTTCATCCTGATACGCTCTTACTGCATACTTAATGATAACCGACTGTGTGTGGTTACCGATCACTATTCAGAAGCTGTGCACGCTAAAACTGTTGTAGTGAGATCACCTTCGACGTCCCCAAAATCCTAAACTCCCTGCGACGTGAGAGTTGCCTTACCAGTACCACCGTGCCTGTTCACATTATCTTGTGAATGTAAATTTACTACAAACCACTAACATCAAAGTTAGTGTGTTGGCGTAGGTATCGCAGTTTTAATCGTGGCTGTATAATGAATCCGCGCCATCTCTACTACTGTAGGCTACATTCACTAGGATACAATGTTTCAGCTGTCACCGTTGGGAACGCCGCCCAACCAGTCTGACGCTTGTTTGAATTCTGAAGGTCGACTGGAGTTTCCGTCGACATTCGTCTCTCTGGCGGTTGCCGTGCGGTTGTGCTTGAGGTTCTCTCACGTCCAACTCCCTAGCGCCTTTAACTGTTGCGTTGAAGTCTGCTTGTGAACGGTGAGTAAATCAATAAATAGTTTGTTTGCAGATTCACCGTCTTCTCATTACGACTTCCGTTCCGCGTGGACGTTGAGCTGGAGAGACACTGAGCGTACGAAGCTAGGAACTAGCATGACGATACCGTTTAAAAAATACTAAGCCTGTTTGTCGCATATGATTGCATACAAATCTCGCGTTACCGTCCTTGCTTCTTCCTGTCCTAATGGACCACCTGACAATCACTATGTGTTGTTAACCATTCATCACTTCTGTATATGGGCCGTGTTTACCAAATCGACATCAGAATTTGGCTGCAATAATATAGGAGGAAATACTGTTAATCGATCTCTTCGCGTTATATGTATTTTATTGACTAACAAAAAATTATAAATTTTATATAAAAGGTTTGGCCAGAAAATCACATATTCCATTATTCGTCATACTTCACATGACCATTTTACGTTCTTCCGTTTATCACGTAATTTCGCTTTTCATTCCTGATTCCACAACTACATCTGACGCGAGAAAATTCCACCACGTTCGGACACTCAAAATCACGTATCGGTTGGACATTTCGCGAGGTCTGCGAAATTCTGACGATTTTGAGGAATTAACGAAGTCCAGTAAGGACGGCCGATCATTTCTCCGCAAAAGTATAGGCTTGCTGATCTCCTCTCATTGCGGCAGTGTTCTATATATTTTTCCGAAACCATCTACATAACTAATGGCGAAGTTCTTCGGCTTTCCACTTTCTCATTCATCAAATAACCTATTTCTGGCATGACCTTGACTATTAGCCAGTGTTTACCTTGTGAAGCGACAACTGATGTAACTACTCAGCATTTTTATCGAACATTGAAGAATTTGAGGACTACCATTTTAGAAGCATGTGCCCTGAACGCTCTTCATGAACTGGAATTTTTCTCTCCTATTATGTCTGTTTTGTTACTCCATTCACATCATTGGTGTATTGTACAATTATTAATTATGTGTATGGTGTGCATTTATGCGTATCGCGTTACAATGTGTACATTGATCACGCTCATCTGAGCGTGTTTCTCACAGATGCGTTGAGAAATATACCATTATTGTATGTAATGAGTGGAAAAGGCGTGGCAAAGGGAGCACATCGCCCGACAAGACGCCAAGTGTATTTACCACTGGGATCACATGTGAGTAGGGCTGCCAAGAGCGTTCTTTTCATGGACCGTGATGTTCGACGTTGATCAGGAAGATAGCAACTTACTTTTCCCAATATCTCCCGCTGGAAATTAATGGTAGAAGATTGCGGCGGAGAGACAGCGAATACTTTAACCGGATTGGGATACACTGCTAAGCGAACATCACGGCTCGGTGAAAATTTTCAGGCTTTCGCCGGTGTCATACGAGTAACGGACAATTTTTCAAAACTTCCACTAACACGTTTTGTGTGCTGTTGCTTACGTTCATCAAGTGAAGTCATACCGGCTTCCCGTATGCTGAAGACAATAACCGTCCGCACGCCCGGATTACTACTGCTGAATTCCTATGGAATTGTCGTGGTTCAACACGAAAGAGAATAACCGATGTGTTCAACAGTTAACGAATAACACGGACAGAAATCCCTTCCGATAGGTCCCCAAACTGCGAACGACAAGAATCTGTAATAGACAAGTGGGTATGCGCTGGATCCACGTCCACTAAAAATTTTAAAAGCTCTCCATGAGGAGCAATCAAAACATAGTCCCAACAGGCATCGAACTAGAGAACGCAGTGGGTTTGGAAACAAACCGTATATTTCCAGCAATGTTTGGAAATATGATAAGCAGTTAGCTCTAGCCTAGTCTGGGACCAACGGCAGCAACCAAGAGGAGAAAGAAGAAAAGCCCGCGATCAAGTCCAGCCGCCTGGGCGGCACTCACAAGCGAGCCCAGCAAAAACATGCATGAAACAACGTTCGAACAGGTACGGGATGAATGAACTTAAAGATTGGAATAGTGGATGGGTTTTCGAAAGAATAGCATTCATCAGCTGCGTGAAGTTAGTTACAGAACTTAACAGGTCAGCACCGAATTCGTATAGGGCCTCCCATAGTGAATGTACAGAGTCACGTGCACAGAACAGACAAGCGGGAAAACACGATTGCAGCCGAGATATTAAAAAAAGCCACACGATCGCCAGCCGCCAAAAACGCTGAAAGGTCGGACAAAGCAGACTTCAGAAAGAGAGTTTATTTAGCTACCAGACGCTTTGCCAAACTGTTCCGTGTTCACAGAGATAAATCGGAAGTTTTGGCCTCGTGAGCATGCGAGAAAATATTCAAACCACATGCTGATCCAAGTCGCAATAACGACTCAAGATGTCCAAATGTTGGCAAAGTTTAAAGCATTTCATATAGAGAGAAGCTGGATTAAAAGTCTAGACATCGAAAACATCTGGGAAGTATTTTTCGAAAATTTTTGCAAACAAGCCATGCAATAAATACACACATCCCATTCACATTTGTTCATTTTTTTCATCATTATCGTTTGCATGGCCGTCTAAATGAAATGGCCCGGGTACGCCTTTCTCCTAAAACGTCTTGTGGACAACCTAGCTCAGATTGAAAAGTGTCCGTGGTGCAAGGCCTCAGCGACCCACTCGTCAGAGATTGCATGACCGTTCGCCTTCTATTTGGGGGACTGAATCCGTTAAAGTGACTGTATTGATCACCAAGGTCTGCTTCCTGCACACTTTGATTGCACTGAACCTGCCTACCTTCTCACCACAGCAACATCCATAGTTAGCGCCTGCTATCCGACTCGGATGCGTGCTTTATCCTGTCGAACTGGTTGCTATGAGAGTATCTAGTTGTCTGTGATTGTACTTTGCCTGAATGGCGTACAAATAATCCTTTTGTGGGGTTGGATTTGCACTCTTGTTTCGCAACTCTCGACTGCTGAAAATAACTTTGTTGAGTGAAAATGTTATATTACTTGGGTGAAGTTGATCTTCAGACTGTCTGGCCCGAACTTGAAATCTACTTGTAGAAACCGATTCGCCCACAGAAACTGCTGTGATTGTCTGGTTATCCCTTTCTTAATTTGCCAAGTAGTACCGCGGCATTGTGATGTAATTCCTGTTTTGATACTCGGGATCGTTCGTTCACCGTTGAATGTTGCTGGAAGCTTCCAACAGAAGACCATATATCGAGATTCTTATGTTTTTGTAGATGTTCCAAACATTTGGAAATGTCTTGTGATACTTCATCGGCAATCCCCCACAGGGAGTTTAGATTACCGACTTCAGCGCTCACTTGCCGCGCAACTTCAATAAAACGGTCTGTTTTTGCAAACTAATATGAAAAACGTAATTGGTCATGCTCGCCAAACTCACGAGCGGAACAAAATCCCAACCATCTAACGAGTGGCACGTACTTCAGCCTCTGGAATAGCAGTATCACCGTGAGGTTTCAAAACTGAAAGCTAATAGGGTCAAGGTAAATCTTACCTAAAGGGCAGGACTCCGCTGCCGGCATTCGGACATCTCAAGCCCTTATTGAGACTTGGATCAGCGTGGGGTTTAGATTTTTCCTCGCACGCTCACGAGGCCAAAACTTCCGATTTGTCTCTGTAAACACGGATCAGGTTCCCATGCAGATTGGCAAAGCGTCTGGTAGCTAAATGAACTCTCTTTCCGGGGTCTGCTTTGTCCGCCTTCTCAGCTATTATTCTCATTCACAGTTTGGGGACCTATAGGAAGAGAGTTCCTATTCGCGTTATTCGTTCACCGTTGTTCACATCACTTATTTGAGCTCGCTTTTAATAGGAATCGGTGATAACCACTGGTGACGGAGTCTCCTCCATATTTAGCGGTCAGAATCCACAGTGACAATAAACGCGAAAACATTGACAGTCATCCTTCGGCACCAATTAGCTCAATACGATGAGGCGCAGCTGATGCCGCTCGAGATTTTGACGCAGAAGCTCATAATGTAGGGTTCTGCTTCCGGCGCCATTTCGCAATCACACACACTGATCGAGTTCATCAGAAATTCAATATCAGGGGTTCATCTTGATCAATCCTCTGGGGTCTCTTTTCGATACCTGGTATCAAAAACGTGAGGTCGTATCTGAAGTGAAGCTAGCGGCTGCCCATGACGTCCAACGTGTCCGACTGCTATTGTGCAAACTGGGTCCTTTGGAGTTCGAGCGCTATACGAACTTCATTCTGCCAAAGAACGCTCGCGATGTCCTTTCAAGTAACAGTCAAATGTTCTAATCAAATCTTCGACGACCAGTCATCCGTGTTCAACATCCGGTGCCATTGCCTCCAACTGACCAAGTGCCAATCCGAAGATTTTGACACCTACGCCGAGAACGTCTATCAAGAGTGTGAGTGCCCCAAGCTCTCCTCCATGACCGATGATCAATTCAAGACGCTGATTTTCGTCTGTGGTCTCCAGTCACCGGCAGATGCTGACATCCGCACTCGTATCCTGAACAAGATTCCAAGATGACGTTCCAGACGATCACCATCGAATATCAGAGGTTAGTCAACCGCCGAACATGATACCAGGATGAGTCAACAGTCGACAAAACCTGCAACATTTTTGGGTACTCAATCAGTAGGTTCTGATCATGCTCACCCCAGTGGATTGTGATCAAACGAGCAGCAGCAATTCTCGAAGCTCCTGATACCCTGTCGCCAATTTATTTTTGTTTCCATTTCATAAGCACAAGCGCCAGAAGCGCAATCCTTGACGCTACAGGGAAGACCACGCGGAATAGAAACAATTTACTTCACATCCCAGGTCGAAGCTCCGTGGTCGACGATTCCTGGAGCTGATTCACAATCAACTCTATCTTTGCTACATTCTTGGTCGATTATGCCTTCCAGGCGAAAGTATAACAGGCTACCCCTGTCATCTGGGTGCAGCTTGACACCGTTTTTAACATCACAATCGTTTCAAAAAAGCCACTGAACACGACTTGCCAACTTGCCATGATTCCGACCATCCGCAATGTCCACAAATCTCCGGGTGGCACCCTGATATTATCCAGTTTACTACCTTGTGACGTCTCATTCATCAACCTCCACTTCAAAGGCAGTACTGAATCACGAATAAACCGGAGCTTGACTACCCTGGGCATGACTAGATTGACGCGATGAACCCTTGGAAGACGCCCATCAAATGCTTGGGCAACGGTGGGCCAATCTATGATGACCCAATAGTATCACCTCACACCGCCAGTCCTTTCGGTATCATCAACTGACTTTACCGAAAGCAGTATGCGAACTTCCTGAGGGTTTCGGATGTTGCACCAAAACAAATGCTGTCTTGCATCTTCTTCCAGAACGCAAGACCAGCTTTTCCGACCGAAACGTCCAGTGTCCGTACGCAGCTCTACCTCTCGTGGACAAGGAACTCGATCGTTTACAGGAAGCTGGTATCCTGGAACCAGTCAACTATTCCACTTGCGCCACACTGATTGTCGTCATAAAGAAGTTTGATTGGTTCCTCTGGGGGAGTTGATGCTGGTATGGATATGCATCAGTATCTTTTCCATCTGCCAGATGATTCATTCGCGAGGATGAACGATGGCAATTGCTTCGCGAAGCTGGACCAAACGGACATCACTCCACAGATAGGAGTCACAGAACACTCTCGAAGTGCTGCCCACGACACGTACCCATCGAGGTGGTTGTACACGCTTGAAAAGGTTATAAGATTACCTATCCTTTTGGCTGGTTTCTTGAGCAGATTAAGGTTCGCTCTGAGGTAGTCCGTTTCGGTGGGTTTTTCAGCGCATGCTTGAATGATATCGTTTTCGCTGGTAACTCGTTCGGAATATTCAAAACTAAGTAGGACCCGATAATTCAACAGACAAGGGTTCTGGCGAAGTCCTCCTCTAGCAAGCAATGACGCCAAACTCTGAACAAGTTTCAACGTTGAAGGTTCAGTCGCTAACGTAAGAGTCCTTATGATCGCCTCTACACTTGGCCGCTTCGTACATGTGAGTAAATTTTCCTGCTCTTTTCCTCAAGGCGAAATTGGCACCAAAGTGGATGAGTTAGCTCTAAATGGATATGCCGCCATTCAATATCCAGTAGGTTCACCTTTGAAATCACCCTGAGTCCAGCAAACTATCTTCAGGGTGCCACAGTCTGCTTCGGGGGCATGAACTTGCAAAGATATCTTCCCAGTATCTGTTGCAACAGCAACGGGATGGATGCTGAGACTCGGCAACACATCTGCCAGCCGAAGTTGAGGCACGTCTGTTGTAATAACTGATCATTCAGAGATGTGGCGCTATATTTTGCAGCGCAGTCATATACCACGCAAAGTTTACCGGGTCTTTCGGGGTTAAACACGGTGTGGTGTGGCACATACTACTCCTTAAGAAGCCGATCAGACTCAACAGTTACGGGTCCTTGTCCGATACACCCTTTGCTGGTGTGAGACTGTATGTGAGCGATATATTTCAGGCGCAGTTCTTCATCACCTAACAAACTGGTTTGCAAAGGAGCCAAAAATCCTAGTGCGTCAGTATTTGATTGAGAACTGGAAGAACCGCCCCAGCTCTTCGCGATAACAAAACTTCCGTGTGACCATCGACTAAACAACCACGGTTCACACCCATTGTTTGAGCTGGCTTACCTGGCTGTCAGTGGAATGCTCCAATGTTTACCGTATCATTAAACTCCCGTTCGTTTAGAAATCCAAGATATTTCACAACGGAGGGAATCTTCTTGAAAACACTGTTAACAGAAGCGTTTAGTTTAGCACGTCCACCGAGGAGACAACATATCATACAGTGGAACAGCGGTTTTAATCGCATAGGTCCATGGCCACTCACTGACGCTTTGGTCAAGCACCCATCTTGTGCATTAGGACATCATACCCAGTCAGTTATTAGACCTTTTTTGTTTTGATCCATCCAAACTCAACTCCCCTTAAATGGTGCTACTGCACACAAATTCTTGAGGTGAAGAGAAAGAAATTTATGACACACGCATCTTCGGTCTTAACAGTTTAATTTGTAGACAACATAAACAACTTACGTCTTACTTTTACACAATTTAGGTAAAGTGCACTGTCGAGTGTCGTGATTGTCGAGTACGACTGGACTTAATGGTTCTTCAGATGGGCGTTGCTCGGCGGGGCTTGGGTCTGAACCGTAGACGAGGAAAGCACAAGTTCCGGCGAATCCAGTTGGATTTTCCAAACATATTGTAACCACAAGTTGTAGGCTATACTTTTCGGATGTTGTCGCACTACAGGCTCTACTTTTCCTGGATGAGGTCTGTCGTGTCGTTTGGCCTCTTGGGTTGTGCAACCTTGGGTCATGCTAACCATGGCAGTTGTCTCCACTACGCGGGATTCCCCTCCACAATCCGGGGCTCTTTGTGGCACATCTGGACATGCAAAGGTGGTGGCCACTCATCGTATTCCAAACCACATATTAAGCACACCAGGCTATTTGAAGTCAGGGCATAGATCGAGGGTTATTCACTACGGCTCACAAGAAAAGACTCTGTGGTGATACAATTCAAAGTTTACACCGGCTACTTCCTTTAATCTCGCTCTCTACGTAGATTTGGATACAACTTATTACAGGCATCATGACCAATCTTGGTAATCTGTCCGTGTTTGCCCCGTGTCAATCATGCGCATTGCGAAACACACTCGGTGGACTCGTTAAACGCCCGCAGGTGTTCTTGCAGACTGATCTTGCGTGCATTATGCGCTTATTCAAACTGCATTTCGAAGAAACGAATCTTCACAATGTATTCTGATGTACTCAAAGAATTTGAATAAACTTCTTATTCTACCTGTTTAAGATCAGTAGTGCAAAATTTCATGCAAACGAATCACCGTGTCAGCCCATCAGCGGTGGTTGGAGCGTGTTGACCATTTTGCTATAATGCACCAACGTCACGATATGATAAGGATATCCATAAAGATCTTGTGAAACCTTTCTTGCCTTGAGTTAAACCACTCATGTTAGCTACACTATACATTCCTCAGTTGCTTCGCGATTTTTTCTTAAGAATGATAAAAACTGTGAAGCATTTGCTGACTGTAAACTTTCATTCTAGTTTCAATGAAGTGCTCGAAATTTACTACCAATGAACAATTTGGCTGATGTGGCGATTTAGCTGAGATCCATTCGTGAAAACTCAGGGTTTTGGCTAGAGTAAAACCAACGACAGAAACAGCGTGCCCAAATGCAACTAGCCGTCCAGCAGCTGAGCTAAGAAGCGACGCAGGGAGCTCGGAAGTTTTCTCATTTCGTCTGCTTCAAACACCCGTCCCACTCCAAAATAGGGAATACGCTACATGGTTCGGGGGATCGACTGCTCAATCAGGATATCTGAGGCAGTTTTTGCTGGAATCCACCAATATCACTGTTCTGGACATTTTTACCTTCTGGGGCCGCTCATTAGCCAGGCTAGCGGATCGCCTGCTGCGTTTGAGCGTGCTATTTCTGTCGCTGGTTTGAATCAATCCAAAACCCTGAGTCTCATCTGGGTAATCCGGTTTCTTTTTACATTTGCGGTAGTAAACAGGCTCATGGTAAAAGTATACCAACTTAACTTTTGGCATTTTTGTTAAATTCAGCAAAGACGCTACGAAATCTTTTTCGGGGAATTTCAGGATCACAGAAGCCAGTACAAACTCGATTTTGGAAATCCCATCACACACCGCTTAACACGCGGACTTGCAAAATTCTACGCCACTGTTGCCGACGCAACTCCGGTTTTCGATCCAGCTACACACTTCTAGGCTTTTCGAAATTTTCTGGTAGCTACCAACTCTCCTGTTGTTGACATTAGGACTCTCTCTGGTTTCAACTCACTGGCTAAATGCCTTCTTCTGGCTTGGTAGTCGTGGAATGGTTGAGCACTGAAGTCAGTGCCATCACAAGTCTCCCAGTTCAGAAACATGGGCGTTTTGGAGCTTGAGCTAATACCAATGTCATCAAAATATGGAAGTGCTTCTTTTGACGTATCCTTCGGGGACTTCGAGCGTCGCGATATTCTTGAAGAATGTAGCCAAACTTATCGATTGCGGATTCTAATTTTCAACAATGACAATTTGAGTGCAGTCATGACCGAACTTTGTTCGAACAAATAACGACTGACGGTTTCAAAACAAGGTTTGATCGAAGATCCTTCGGCACAATTTAGCAAACGATAATATGAGAAACACAAGCAACTACATAACACAACTGTGACATACAGTATAACCAGCAAATCTATGCCGCAAATGTACAAATTGACTACTTAAACTCGAATAAGCATAAAAAATGACTGCGCAAACTTGCTTCACAAGTCACTTTGTTGAACTAAACAAAACAGAAGATGTCCGTCCCTGATGAAGCGCTCCAAATAAAAGTGAGTCGGGCCATAACATGACCAGTAAAACAGCAAAACAATACGTACGAGCGAGTGTCTTCAGTTATGTTGCAAAACTAGGGTTGGTTATATACAAATGGACGAAATACGAACGGTTGGCATTAGAATCATATGGAAAGACGTTTCTTTTGACGTCAGTCCACTGACCGAAGGAAAACAAGAATTTTTGGGACACGGGAGTCGCTAGGGAACCATTTTCCGCGGCCCCTGTTTTAAGTCTATCAAACAGACGTACAAAAACAATTCTATTTAAGAATTTGGGATCACAGCAGCTTGCCGGTGTGATCTTTGAAATAGGAAGGTATTTCTTTGGCTCGCCCCATCACACTTTTTCAGTGGTCTCTCATGAAATCACCCTAACTTACCGGTCAGTTGCATGTGGAGTCGTTGACTTAAATACGGGCGATGATGTAGCGACAGCTGCCGTTAAGAAACGCTATTGGATCATCTTGGCTAAACATACCGGGCACAGCCCCACCGCCACCCATAATTACGTTTTGAGTTTACGTCTTATCCCCCAAGTTCTTGGCCACAACTGTCACACGTTTCACAACGCAAATTTAAAGGCAGAAAAGTTATTCGTACCGCCTGAACTATACATTTTCTAGTAAGTAGTTAGGCAGACTTGATAAGTCAGAAGAGACTTTGGTGGATTCCAACGTGAACTGATCGAGAAATCCTGCTTGGGCAGTCAATCGGCTGGATCATTTGGTGGATTCCATATGACACAGTTGGTTGGGTGGGTAACTAGGTCCAAATGTGAAATTTCTGAGCTTCCGGCGTGGCTTCGTAGCTCAGCTGGTAGAGCATTTGCCGCGTTTGGGCATGTTGTTTCTGTCGCTGGTTCGAATCCAGCCGAAGTCCAGATTTTTCGCAATTTGGCCTTTTCTAAAATACATAAATTCTCTTAGGAGTCGCTCCTTCTTGAAACCTGTCATCTCCCTGATGGTAGTGCCCATTTATTCGCGCAGCATAACCTATTGGAAAGCCGGAGGGACTTATAGCCCTCCACTGTGTTTGATTCACGTGTGAGTGGAAAATCCGTGAACACATTAAACTTGTACGAGGAAAGATCCTCATAAGAGCTCGTGCAGGGAAACTTTTCGCCTAATTTTGTGTCCAGTGAGAAGGAATAAGCCTTCAGCTCCATCTCTGTGACCGCCCGACGGGTAGCCGTATGTTTCTCTAGGGGTTGCTGAGTTTTCCAAGCATTACTTCTCGGTTGTCTACAACGTTTTATCATCGAACCGGTACTCAACTCTACCGCCACGCAGACTGGCAACCACTGCTAGCTGCTGACATTGTCGTGCAAGATATTAAAGACCTTTAATTCGAGGTTATTTTGAGTAGTTTGATGGGTCCTGACAAGATTGCTCCGGGAATATGAAAGAACCAGCTGTTGGTCCGGTAGAATCGCTTTACGGGCTGTTTAACCAGACAATCCGGGCTGCCATCCTCCATGGTGGGTGGCCAGCAACCATCGGTTGGCTATCGGACGATCAACCTTACTAGCAGCTCATGTGAGTTAACGGAGTGCTTATTAAAGTTCGTCATCCCCGTGTACTTCTTATCAAACGGTCTGTCCTTCCTCCATCCAGCGTGATTTTTTCCTAACCTCTTGTGCATAAAAATTGGATGAAGTGGACCAAATACAGCCGCTCCCTCTGACTTCCCAAGGCGTTTGAACACGTCTCACGTGGTCCTCTTTTACACACGCTGGAAGTACACAGTACGCAAGGAGAGAATTTGAGCTCGATTGCTGAGTTTCTTGATGAAAGAACTTTAAGGGTTGGAACCTGAGCAGATCTTTTAGGTCTTTCCTCGCTTATGCGGAATTTTTTCAAGGCTTAGTATCAGGTCTTCTGTTGTTCCCTATTCACACCAGCACACATCTGGACAACAGTTTCGGCAACAGTCTTCGTTACGTTAAAGACTGAGAAATATGAAATGCTAGCGACCTCAATGCAAGAGGAGATGATGTCGATACGAGTGGCCACTGCTCAGACGACTGCAGCCTATTCCTGAGCAGTAGGAAATGTACGCGCTTACCAATCGGTGGGAACTTCCGTCGTATCTTCGTGCTTCATAGTGTTTGGCACAATGGACATGACAAAAGCTGAGGTTGCCAGATTTGTTTGGAAATTTTTCACCGATGTTTCTGATGGCCAAATTTTCCACTTCACCGCTATGGGTACAAATCCTTCTCAATTTCACAACTAAACGGTACTTACTCGGCCGTACATATTGCTCAGCCCGTTTGGAGGTTACTGTATAACCTACTTGGTTTAATTTGTCTAGCTTCTGAGGAGGTGAACCTTTGTAGTTCTGTTTGCATTAATAGCGGGACTTGTGTGACGACTTTCTATATTCATTTTGTAACGTTGATTTAAATTTAGACGGTCCACTTGTGAACTGAGGCACCTTTTCACTGTTGATACTGACCGTTACAGTTAAGATATGCAGCCGACCATTTGAGACACTTTACTGCTAACAAACATGCGTTGTAGAATTTTCGATAAAAGTCCTCTTCTAAATTCGGCGGTCTATATTACTCTACGTACTGCTCGAAGACGGTTCGGTTGTAACAACCTTGTTGTTGTCTAAATTTTTTCTCCCCGTGTGTTATCACGAGACGGCGGCAGGAAAGGGATTTGCCACTGTCAGCTTGATTAGGTTCATTTTCCCCCGCAAAGTCAAAAATGCGCTACAAACTACTCAGGGGTATATACAATGTCACTACTTCAGTAAGCCAATCAAGTTGTGTATACCGACCTGAGGAAAGACATGTGATGTCATCATTGTTCTTCACTTTACTTTACCCGTCTCACGCAACCGCTTCCTCAGGCCTCACTGCAAACTTTGGCATGGCATGATAGTAGATAATGACAGAACACTTTTCAGCGAACTGTTGTGTACACATGTTGAATCTTATCACAACGTTGGCAATTGGCAACGAATTAAAAATTCCATTATTGGGTTAAATCTCAGCTTCACTGTTTCGCAGGAACAACTACCACTTGATCTCTTCGAATACTTCCGCAGTGTTACTGGACGTCTAGTAAACATTGTTCGGCTTCTGCGATTTCAGTTCTTGGGTTCATGCACAACTTGATGTCACGCTTCAGTCTAGTTCATTCAAATTTCCACGGCGGACATACTCGTTGCCCAGAATGTCCACTGGGCGGCTACCATACAAGTCGTGGGATCAGTCAAATTTGTGCACAAACGTGTGTTTGAAATTTTTGATACGTATCCTTTTAAATTTCGAAGACTCCGCGGTGATTAAGTCCTCANCAAATTTGTGCACAAACGTGTGTTTGAAATTTTTGATACGTATCCATTTAAATTTCGAAGACTCCGCGGTGATTAAGTCCTCAGACACTTCTTTTTCACGACGGGGCTGGTGAAACAGTTTTTCGTCGTAGGGCTTGACAGCCGACGAGGACAGGCCAGTAAGCTTCACAAGCTTCGTCCTCGAAACTTTCTCAGGAACTTTCCGCGGGTAACTCGGAATTTGGTTCGAATTTTCCTGCTGTCGTTGTCTACTCATATTTTTGTCCCGATGGCGCCATGTGGATGGACAAGATTACATACGATTACTGTTATTCGTTATCGAATAACATACTAATTTCGTTACGTATTAAATTAATTGGGTCACAGTATCTATATCTGTTTTATATTTACTTTTGGGTGCCCTAGGCATCAAAATTCATACAGTTATTATCGTCACCAGTTATTGTATCAAGTTAACCGATTATAATCTAAATACATATCAGACTGGTTTCACTAGTTTCTCATTTTGCGTTCTGTCCCTGTTGCCTATCACTTTTTATTACGCTAACACTTACCGCTTTTGTTCACAAACTATAACACAATGACACGCACGAGATCCAGCAGCATCGGTGGATCGGACGTATCGAGTGTTTGTGGCCGGTTCGGCTGCCGCATGACTGTTCAGAACGGCATGCAGTGCCAGACATGTCTACACTGGTACCACACTAAGTGCACCGGCCTCAAAGAGGACCAGTACACTCTGCTGGCTTCTTCAAAAAAGCCATTCATCTGCATGAGCTGCCTTTTTCGTGAAGGCTGCATTTCTTCCGGGCTGTATCCGTCCCGCTGCTCGCCACCCCCAGTGAGCAGAAGCAAGAAACTTTTAAGTGCAGTTTTAAGTGCAGTCTGCACTTTTAAGTGCAAGACGTCTAAAAATGTCAATGCACTGCACATGGCCGCGGTTGAAAAGCTCTGGTTGAAACCCAGACGGCTTTATCTGATATGAAGTCAAAATTAAGCTTGCGCTCGCCCTTCCAGATGTGGCATTTGCTCGCGAGGCAGTGGCCTTGTCCACAGCTCAAATTGAGGAAGCCGCGACAAACTTGAGGGACAAGGCACTCCGGGAGAAAGGCTCGTTTTGTGGGGACGATTTCCTATCACATCCTCTCCAAGTGAACAAGCCAGAGCGGTGTTAAACACCTCATTCCCTCCAGAATTAACAAACTTGGTTTCTGCCAGCAGACTCCACTCCAAAGCTACCAAGAGGTCACTCGGACTTCTTGAGACGTTACCCGTGAAGATTAGTACGAGGGAAGTACTGGACAACTCAGTTCAGCTTGAGAAAAGTCCTGCCAACCTGAAGGGCAGTCTCACTGGATTGCTCATTGAAAGAGTGACAGAAGCGCTCTCAGCTTGATAGAACAAGGTAACGCATCAAAGCTGACCCGAAACTTCAAGCCAACGTTGAAGTCCTTATTCCTATTCTCAGGAGGGGATCGGTGCCTCCGAATAGATCAACCCACGTGCCCACATCTACAACATAGGTGGCTGCCCACATCACCTTGGACTGCCAATTGTCGTTGGAGCTGCAAGGATCTGAACCCGTATCTCCAAAAGACGTTATAGATCAACAATCTTGCTCTG
>LOND01004669.1:9631-21876 GCA_014220965.1 Paragonimus kellicotti
GCCAGTTAATGCGCATAGTTAACAGAACGTTGTTTCAGTATTCGTTGCGGAGCATTGCACGCCAGCAGCTTCATTGAACTTTTCTCCTATTTAGTTTTCGTATCCATAAACCATTCAACACAGAGACAGAAACAATTATGAACAAATATAGCGAAACGAATCACAGTTAAAGTTAGTGCTGAATTTAACCATTCATTATGATAGCTGACCTCTCTGGGAGCAGTTTTAAGGAGTTGATGACATGGAACTGTATGATAGAAGCCTCTTCGTAGAGAAGTGTGGAAGGCTAGAACCGTTAAACTATCCGGTTGGACATACATAGCAGGTTCGCCGAACTCAGGAAATAAGCTGATGTAACCATTCCAAACATTGTTATTTGACGGAAACAATAGTGAAAAATTGTTCATTGTTAAGTTAGCGATTCTAGACGTGGAGACTCAATTAGGATTCGCCCTGATCAAGTAGATGATGGCTGAAGAAGCTGCTGATCCCCAAGGTATACGTGAGAATAGGAGACAACTCAGCATTCGTACTTCGATTACTGCTGTATTCGCAGTGAGGCAGTAGCAGCTGTGTGAACAGAAAAACACTAGTATCAGCCGCTGTTAACAAATAGCTTTACCATCAGCCAGATACTACCTGTCGAACGGGTCAAACTTTGTCCTGTGACTACACAGCTGTATGGTGATCGGACTTGACACCACTAGCCTAGAGATGGCTAATGATTTTTTGGCTAACGAACCAAGGGACCATGCCAATCGCCGCTAGGGGTGATACTGCTGGTGGCCTAACGATTATAACTGTCATACCAAATATCGTATCACAGAAACTAGAAAAGCTTCTAAATAACATCGTTTATCCAATGTTAGTGAAAAACTACACAGCAAAGCTGTCAATAACAGTGAGTTGGTCAGTCGTCTCCTAAATCAGCACAAACATCGGAACACCGACACCGTACCCTTTATCTTCAAAGGGGGGTGGATGATTTTAACCAGCATGTCAACCGCAGATCAACTGCTGTATTAGATATCACTTCCCCAAATTTTCGAAAGTATAGTCGGCGACCACTTGAGAGCTTGCACTGTATGCTATTGCAGGATAAACAACACGGACACCGAGCGGTTTTTACATACCTAACCAACCTAGCTGAGGTCAGGGAACAGTGGACTAAAGCGAGTGATAGATGTAAGCCAATGAATGCCATCCTTTTGGGTATCTTCCAAGCTTTCGATACAGTTAACTATACAGTTCTACGTAGAAATCTTCACCAGTATGGTGACGATGGTTGTTTAGATTTTTGATTCACAGATAACCAAAGAATCCGAATGTGATGTGAAGGTTAATGTACTCTCTGGCAATCAATAACAAGCGATGTACCTCACGGTGCCATTCTAGGCTGGTTGTGATTTCTATTTTTCCTCCACGAACTATCTCAGTTGACAACATCCCAGGTGTCGCTGTACGTTGTCAAATGGTGAATGACCAGAAGAAACTACAGTGGGTTTGTCGGTTTACATCGTTGGGTCCCAAAGTACCGACTTCTATTTGAGTGATACACATTGGTCACTCGCTGATCACTTTTAGGAAGCGAATAGACATCCACAACAGCCCACCAGCGAGTTCCAAGGACGATCGTTTCAGATTTCAATCTGTCTCCTAGCTATACTTTGATGGTGACCGCTACTATGGCTCTCAGGATGTTGAATCGGTTGTACAGAGCTTGCTATTGATGTCCAACTCATTGGTGCGCCTTCACCCTGAATTACCTACACAAGCTTGTCGCCCATTATTGTGAAAAGATATTCACCTGCTGGACAGTGTAGGACTGCAAAACTTGTTTCAACGCTTCGACCACATTCTTACGCAGAAAGACTGTGTAAGAAAGGTTACTTCCTTACGTACTATTGTACCAACTATGATCATTACTCACAAGCGAAAGTGGTTGAGCGTTCACATATGATAATTCGGTCGTGCCTAATGTGAGGTCAATGGCGCAGTGGTAACACGTGCCTCATGAAAGCATGGCCGGAGTTCTAGTCCCGGCAGTGGCAAGGATATGCACTACTGACGAGCTCTAATGAGAGCGAAACTCGAGTCTAGTGCTTCTTTTCGAAAGGGGCCGACTGGAAAGTCTATGGGAATGCGACAGCTGCGATCAATTGTGGGTGATGTTCAACTTGAAATTATAATAAGTAGTATTTTTGATAGTCACATCCCATTGTAAATTTTTGACGATTTTGGTTTATCTATCTACTTTTGTTTTAATCAAGCAACTAATTTCCATCGTGAAGCAAAAAACAATTCGTTCCGTGTCCTCGCTAGCTTGACGTGCTTTCTCTGTACACTCTATTTTCCAGGGTCGATACTAATACACGAGGGTCAACGCGCTGAATCTTTGTTTTCATTGTCGATCGGTTTTCGATAGTGAGTACAGACTGGGTATTATTCTGTTGGACTAGTTCCAACATTGGTGAGTTAGGGACGACCTTATTCAATTATACACAATACCGGACCAGCTGTAGCCTTTATGCGAACCGCTCTCTTCAAGGCCACTAGAGCCGCAACATTCGATTACTCACCTGGAATACAAACAACACTTTCAGCGATAGGTATGTCCAGTTTGAGACATCCTACTTGAATCTATCGTGATGACGCTACTAATATGTAATTTGACACAAACGTTCATGATGTTAGTCCAAGCCCTAGATCTACGTGGTCATCTGAACAATTCTGAAGCGGAATCCGACTTTTAATGTCGACAGTAGCAGGTCACTGCTTGGTGAAGTGCGTTCATTTCGTTAAGGGTTGTCATGTGCTGGATATGCTTTTATTTGTGCATTCTAATTTTACCTCGCATGTTCTTGTGGTGCTTATCATTATTGAGGCAAAAACATTTATTTCTGTTCGGCTTCTCTTTTTAGTCTAGACTCTTTTATTCCCATCCAACACAGACTCGGGCAAACACAAGATTTATTCTAACCTGTGCAATTTTAATGACCCCATTGAAATTTTTCGTAGCAATAAATCCATTGTATCCGTATATTTCGATTTATGAAAAAATGCCATCGTTCACTGTACATTTGGATGTGAGAAGAAGGTATCGTTAAACGAACTAGAGAACGTACTCAACGTTCTTTGGTACTCATCGACGAGACACCCCAACACTAATCTCTATAACATCAACCGGTAATCCACGTATTTCATCGTCTGTAACTGTCAAAGTGACTATGCCAATTTTCAGAAGCATCTGTTGACCCTCAACGAGGACCTGGTACAAGATCACCTCAACCGCTGACATCAGAGGCGTGTACGTCGAAAACGAACGTTTGCGGTCAATTCGTATTGTCTTCCGAAAATCATAGCATGGCCAGATGGAGTAAACATGAGCATTGTCCCCAATTGTATTATTGTGAATATACACCTGTTCATGTTTTTGTGTACGACAGACTCTGCAGGCTGACATCATTTTGAAAGGTCTAACCGTCCCACGTTTGATATAACAGATGACGTGAGCCGCTTCTTATAAGTCCGGCTTTTTTTCAAATGTCCGCCGTCTCGTCCCAACCGGCGCTCATTCTGGCGCGGTTGTGAAATTGATATTTATTGCAGACTAACAGGGCTCTGACATAATGCCTGCATCACAATCATGGTAATCCTAATAACGATGGTTTTAAATAACCGGATTGAGAATAACAAAACGTTATGAGCAAGTTGTAATACTCTACGTTTCAACCACCTCGGGTGGCCTTCCTCAGGAGTGTTGTCACTCCTGAGGAAGGCCACCCGAGGTGGTTGAAACGTAGAGTATTACAACTTGCTCATAACGTTGTGTTATTCTCAATCCATTTATCAATAACATGTTAAACACGACGTCCCAACTGTTTGGAATCAATGTTTTATTTGCGGAAAAAAAAACACTGGACATTGAAAAACAACCGTGAGCATACAGTCAACGTTGTAATTGCCCAATTAAAAGTATATTGATGATGATAACAATTATGTCGACAGTTTTTTTTGCATTAGAAGCGTCCGTCAAAACGGGACTGGGACTAACAAGCAGTTAGAGTTCGTGTAATCCGAACGTGTGATTACAACGCCGAGTAATTCCTGAAAATGTACCCGATTGAGTGTAATTCTCACACAATTGCTGTCTATCGAACTAGTCAGCCATTCCATTTCCAAGTGAAAATAGACGTTCCGTCGAATTTAGTCACCTGGTATACTGAGGGCAAGTTGTCCGAATCTCGTGAATCGGTTTTTGCTGGTACGTTACCCAATCACCCTGATAAAATCAGGACAACTAGTCACATGAATGAGGTCCGAGTGTGACGCCCTAGGTCGACACAGCTTTGCCAAACGGGCGTCGCTTTGTGAGCACATAAACCCAGAGAGATAGGATCTGATTAGAACGAAAACATGGAACGTACTCTAATGACGATGACATAAGAAGACATGTTTGCTGATATGGTAACAAGGGCTACAGAAATAGTCAACACACGTTAGTCATGCTGTGGTGCTCACAAGTTCGACGTTTCTCTTGCATTATCCATTAACAGTATGAGTTGCAAGATACTGGATGATGGTTGGCTGGCGTTTGATGGATGACATTGCGACAAATTGTAGGTCGATCGTTCTACAAAGTCGGCTGCGCTGGTGTTAGATGAACAAGCCAAGTTGATTTCATCGACGGTAAGCATAAAACAACTTTGAGTAGAGAAGTTAGTTGTTGGCCGAATGTAAATAAGGCTAGCCAGATTGTGAAGTTAATAGATGAGCGTACTAACATGTTTTCACAAATTGCATGACGTTTGAAGTTGACAGACTGTTATGATTTCCGTAGGTGTACACTGTGGATGAAAAAATAATGTTAGGTAACTGTTGGAACGTCGTGCGAACAACTTTGCATAGTTTGCTATTAATAGCCACCGTTCTAATTACTGAGATATTGCTCCAAACTTGTTTGCACCGGTCAGGATTCCGCTGATTGAATGGTACCCGTCATCGACCTTTCTGGCATGTACTGTTATGTGCTAATGTATGGGCGCCGCTAGTCATAGTTTTAAAATAAATAACAAACAGTTAGTTTCTCGAATGAGTTTAAACAAAGCAGTTAGAAAGAGAAAATTGGTAGATGCAGACATGTATTGATCCATCAGTACCAAATTTGTGATAATACGGATCGATTTTTTATAGCAAACAACTAGAGGGGTGGATAATCAATAAGCGTGTTAGGATAGGTCATTAAGTCCAGGGAAGGGTCAAATTCACGAACAGTTGTTTCTGAACACAGAGAGCTGGTTGAATAATTGCGACCGCTTCAGCAAACCGCAAATACATGAACAATACTCATTCATTTATTTACAACTGCCTTGAGCCTGGCCAGAAGGTATTGGGGCTCCGGTCGCCAGCTCATGTCAGTAGTGACGTGGACTATCCTAGAAGAGGAAAAACGTCGAAGTGTAACCCAGTGGTTGGAACATAAAGGATAACCGCTACACGGGTTGCTTGCTCCTTTTTTTCTTCATAGGTTGCCATTTCGATTGCAATATTGCATCTTTAAAGGTGGACTTTCTAACATACAACATGTAAGATTGAATCGCACCTTCTCTACTATTGAGCACATACTGTCGGAAGACATGAAAAGCAGACGTTGTTCATGTCTAGGATGAACTGTATGTGACATCGAGTAAACAGTCGACAATAATAAAGTGAATAATAGGGAGTTGCAAGTCTCAGTAAAAATCTATCGCTGGGTTAAGTGACTGACAGAAATCACCGTATATCTATGAAACTACGAAGCTGACAGGGGTTATAGTTAGATGAGGGGTAATACTCAGTCATTATATTGCGATCGTTGGATATGGGGAAGGATGTAAGTGAAACAGAATCGACAATGTTTGAAACAACCTAGATGGCAGATAGTTGGTAGTAGAAAATTAGTGGTCCTAATCGCGGGGTTATCGATTGGAGTTAACAGACAGTAACTGTGTCTCCTCTCGAGACGATCGGGCAACCTGATCATTACTCACAAGCGAAAGTGGTTGAGCGTTCACATATGATAATTCGGTCGTGCCTAATGTGAGGTCAATGGCGCAGTGGTAAACACGGTTGCCTCATGAAAGCATGGCCGGAGTTCTAGTCCCGGCAGTGGCAAGGATATGCACTACTGACGAGCTCTAATGAGAGCGAAACTCGAGTCTAGTGCTTCTTTTCGAAAGGGGCCGACTGGAAAGTCAACTGTGAGTGATGCTCAACTTGAAATTAGTATAAACCTGAACTATGCAAGAGTGGCAACACGTGAGAGTGACAATGTGGGTAGTTTTTGTTTCTAATGAAGTAAATTATTTAGAATCGACTCCATTCGAGAGTCTCAAGGTAACTATAGTAAAGCAATTGTCGGCCACAAAAGCAAGGCCGTCCTACATTCGGGATTAAACATTTCGGTCACATGACAGACCGGCATTCATCGCTTCAAGAACTAGTACAAACTAGACAACTAGGGCGATGCCTAGTATAGCTTTCATCTTAGAAAACGTAGAAAGCCTGAGCATTGCAGTAGAGATGTGATGTATCTACAGCTGACTAATAAAACTAAACTGTCACACCAATAATCACCTGTTTTCATTGAAACCTGACAGACAGTCGCTGTTGACTTCGTTCGCTTCAATTCGCATAGGTAGTCATCAGGATAAAAACGTTGTCTAAAGGATGTATTACTTTACATTCATTGATCACACTACGTCTCCGTGCTTGCCAAAACGAGAATTCGGTTTGCAGCTAGAAGACTCAGTATGTGAGACAACCTTAATGAACAGAAGTCACGAAACCACGGTCGTGTCTGAGACGGGTTTAATGAGTCAAACTGCTAGATAACATAGGTTAGGCAAGCAAAGGAGGAAATCAGATTTTGAACTTTTTCGGCATTTCAGTCGGCAAAACTGTTATGTGAACTGAGGCTGTGTGTAACGACCTTGGCTGATGACAAGTTCATTGTCTTAGCCACGACGGCTTCACACAATCGGTCAAAGTGATCAAGTACGATTCGGTCACACGGCCTCGCTTGATACTCTGTGCGATTAGGGATCAGCTGCAGTGTTCTTCATGTGCGAACACGATCGATTGGCAAGAACAATAATGTACCGAGCAATTCAGCTGAGAACGGCGCAGCGCTTCACTGACATCAACTGTCAATCCACGGCCAACGTTAGGAACGGATAACTAAAAATCGTGTACTGCCCTTACAGTGACCATCCGTAAGTGACACGAAAATCGATCGCTCTAGTGACGTGGGAGAGGAGGGTAATATTTCGTCAGTGTTCCAACTACTGGCAGTTGTTTATATGTAGAGCGCAATGAGAAAACAGCCAGTATGTGGTTTGTAGTGGACAAGTGGGTGTTCGCCAGACCTTTGTCCATTAACAATTTAAAACATCGTCCTGAAGAGCAATCGAAACGTAGTCTCAACAGGCAGTGGGGTTTGGAAACAAACCGTATATTTCCAGCAATGTTTGGAAATATGATAAGTAGTTAGCTCTAGCCTAGTCTGGGACCAACGGCAGCAACCAAGAGAAGAAAGAAAAGAAGCACGAGGTGGGCTACCGCCCACTCGGCGGCACTCAAAAGCGCGCCAAGCGAAAAGTGCGTGGAACCTTCGAGTGCGTTAAACAACGCTCGAAAAGGTTCGGGTTAAACGACCTTGAAGAATGGAATAGAGATGAGTCGTTAGGAAAAGGACAAGCGTTCACTGCGTGCAATTAGTTGCACGACTGAAGAAAGTGGCACTGAGTTCATATCAGGCCTCCTATAGCAGGCGTACACAGAATCATGCGTACAGAACAAACAAGCGGGAAAACGGTTGCAGCCGGGATCCTTAGAGAAGCCACACGACCGCTGGTCACTACACATCATTTAGTTTTTTTGGACCGAAAGTAAGCAGAATGTAGTGATTTGCTTCCCGCAATCCAACTTCAACTAGGATTATCATGCTGCTTAAGGTTTCCTTTATTCTTCAAGCAATTTCGTTCACTTTTCTGGGAATCGATTGATTGCTGACAGAAATCGTTTTCCTAAACACGTTTGGTGTTTTTTAATGACGGTACTTGTAAACTCACTTAATGCTGGAAGAATGGGTTTTTCTCTTGTTGTACAAAGCTCCTTACGTTTACCTACGACAGGAGAGAAGTCAGCTGGTGCCCACGTCAACATTCCATGTCCATGGTCTCGTTCCATCCTGTTGGTTGATCCATTGCGATAAACCGGTAGGTATCTCCCGAACGACTCAACTGTAATAAACCCGTGTAGGTCCAACGGGAAAACATGGTTGCAGGCAGGATCCTTGGAGAAGCCATACGATCGCTGGTCATTACAGGCTGCATCGGCAATGTTTACACTTGACCAATTACCCACTCATCATGATTCCAATAATCTCACTGCACTGCCTCTGAGTTGGGTCACGTGGTTAGACCTCGCTCCGGCGTCGGCTGACCAGACCATAGAAGGTCGCATGCATGCTGTGTACACCTGCGTGATCAGAGATGACGCGGCAATCCGGGTGATAGCATCAACGTTGGCCGCACAACAAACCCCATCCGCGCGTCATGCGACCTGTAGATTCTCCGCCCTCTCTGTACTGTTTGAACATATAGTCTAACCACAAGCCTCGTGTGGGTCCATACTTCTAGTTTCATCGGCTAGGTAATAACAAAAATTTACATTCTGTAACATTACATGTCCGTACTAGGCGTCTTAAGCTTATCGCGCTAGCCAATAGGGAGCAGTCAAAATGTATAAGTTTGATTCCCCAAAGTTCTGTGAACTGTAAGTGGCACCGATTGCGGAAGATATCAGCAGTCATACTTATTCAGTTTGATCCAACATTTGTACATTATAGATAAACGTATACAACTTGGTGGATTTATTTTCAAGTACACTTCAAATAAACTGTTCTGTACAAAACGCATGAATGAAAAATGTATCCTTCATGTGTGTGCCTTGTGTTTTCTGCGTTCAGGTTCGGCATGATCGATTGCCAACTTCAGTTTGGTCGTCCAGTTCAGTGAGATAGCAACTTCCAGCAGTGGAAACCTCATTCCAAACGAAAAGATTTCGGAATTTATCGTATTGGTTAGGAGTGTATGAAATAAATTCACCTCACGAACCTCTTGTTCCCTGTGCTACTCAAATGGATAAGAGGGACAAATTGTTTCATTACCGTGCTTATTTAGTTCCAGCCTGTTGAGGGCATGGGCCGATTGTTTGTCAGAAAAAGCATTCCAAGTTGCCAGCAGATGAGGATCAGAAGCACCTTCACTTGCCAACCACATTATTTAGGTAGTCACTTAGCTGAACGAAATGCACGTGGCTTACGGAAAACGCACGTGGTGTTTAACGTTGCGATTGGACGGTCATGAAAGAATGTGAAAACAAAACCTTACGGACGTGAATCGCATTCGAAATGTTAGCTGAGATCATAAACGAGCGTCATCTATCAAATATACAAAGGCTAGCCACTGGAAGTTGGTTTCCTACTACTAGACTGTAGAGACACTCTTGGTTTGCCACGTATTCCAACTATCTTGCTATTTATTTTGACTGTTGGCATTATTGACATTGTTTGATTGCATGTCTGCATTCTCTCGTTTGTTCGACCGTCCAAGGTCATAACAATAATTTCCGGTCGCTTGCTAGCTGGTTGGTCGTGCTTCACTTACATCTCGCTTTCCCAGTCTACTTGCAATAAACGTCGTTGTCCATTATTTCGGTTTTCTGGTTTAATCATTGTGGAGAATAGGCACGGTTCTGAAAGTAGAAACATTCCAGTCCTCCACAAAACGACCTCAGAACAAAACAGATGACCTATGTGTCATCTGCTTACTGGCCTGCGGAACGTGAATGACCAACTATTCGTGTGGTTACTCTAAAGACTGACTCGCATCTTTTCAGGTTTGAGCCGTGTCCAAGGCGCCGGGCTGTAGTCGTTTGCGACTGAATAGTAATGAGAAATGAATGGATGAAAAATGAAGAAAATTGATTAACACAGAAAAGACACATTGCTGTGTGCACTGATTTTGTACAATCCCATCAGATATTGACGTGACTAGCAAGAAAGCCAAAAAACACAGAACATACATGAAATAAGGACACGTACAAATAGACTTGGAGCCTGAATAATATACATGTCTGAACTTACGACAAGCAAGGAGTTACGGTGTGATCGTTGGAATGGTCCAACAGAATGATGTTTGATTCTCACTATCGGAATACGTACAGCAATGAAAACAAGGCCTTCAGCGCGCCGACCCCGCGTACTAATCCACCCTGAAAATATAGGTTCGGTGTTGCTTATGGCACGCAAGTTTCTATGTCGTTATCAAACAACAATAACTGAAAGAAGGCTGTGAATAAACATGATAAACCGGACGAGATAAAGAAGTAAACTGTGAGACAGTTCACCAAAGCTAGACATAGAACTGCAGAACGCAGTTTAGGCACACCTTACAGGAGCAATGGGTTAAACACGATTTTGCTGTGACCTTAAAGACTCTTGGCCTGGAAAGTTGTTTATTGCAAAGCATCCATTACAGATAGATGAGAATAGAGAACGAACGTAAACACGACTGCCGTGCATTCATATCCTCGGAAGTAATGGTCACAAGTCGCCTTAGTGACGCGTCATGCGTAGTTTATGTGCGCGTTTCAAGTTGTCACTTCTAGTCCCCGGTCATTCTAACAGAAACCTGCCTTTCAGCTTTCGCGCATACGAGTCGTGCCATACTACTCACACAGAGGTGCATGTTGTACAACTACAAACATTTGAGGAGATCATTGCGCCCAATAGCGCGAGAGCGTATCGATTAGGACTGTGTGGTTCACGCAGAAGGATGCTTCAGCGAAATCAAGATATACAGCAACGCTGTCGCCTTCACAGACCGGTTGCAAACAGCAGATACATACAACATCATAGCCAAACTGCATAGCGCAAAATAATGTTTGACAGAACATACATCTATGGAGCGAGCCATATACGAGCGCACTCAAGTTTCGAGGTACATGTGACCGAGATAACCTATTGGAATTATTCCGACTAATACTCCTAAGGATAAAGGCCGTAATAGTAGGGTTCAAACCGCCAGGTAACTAGTGGGGGTTAAGTGATTTGTACCTCAAACCCTTTGTAGTGACCTGGAGATAACCCCGGTCTGCCTGCTGTACGATGTGTAAAATTCTTCCCAAAATCATAGTTCACATTGTACATAGGATCTTAAGGATCTTTGTCTGCCGTCTGCTTGCTGCATGTGATCGCATTTGTCTGCTTTCATGTTTGTCGACCGGATCCCTAACCGCCCTAGTTACTTCCGCGTATCGATGTCGTTTAGCACTGGTTGAGACCTATTGTAATTATCGTATAATATACGTTCGGTCTCCGCAATTATTGGTATTCTTAGTTCGCGTCTGGTATCCGTTGTAAGCGTTCATTTACTGCACGTACGCACTAAACCTTCTTTTCAATCGGTGTGAAACGAAATTCCGCCACGAATAAGATATCTCTGGCGAAATTGACTCAGAATGTATGCTGCCATTTGTGTGAAGCAGCCGTAACCATCGGAAGTTCAAGACGGTTCTCTTCCGGTGCAGGGTGCGGTGAATGCGTTCCAATTAAAAGCGCAAGTGTCCAGGAATTCCCGTTGTCTCCATTATTGACTCGGAAGGAAAGGCATGGTGGGATCGACTAGTAGCAAGGGAGTTTCTTGCTAACTAGTTCATCATCACAGACAGCAACAGAACAGTGGTTCTCGCCGGTGCATAACTGCCAAACAACCATGAAAAAAGCAAGCCCTAGAAAATGAAAAAGATGCACGGGATCTAACTAGTACAACCAGCTAAGTCCACATTCAAACATTCAGCATCAAAATGACTAGACTTTGCAGCCAAACAGCCGAGCCATAAGTGAAAATAAGGTAATGTCAACAAGACAGTTTCCCCAGGGCTTTCATTGCCCCACGTCGTTAAGTGCGCCCAATTCACAAACATTTCAGTCAAACAACGATAACATTTACGTCGCCACCTCAACTAACGTCTCCACACAGACTCTGTGAGTCGCAAGGTCCCCAGCCCGACAGATGAACCCAACCTACAGTGTCAAACGACGTCATTGCTCTACGTCAGGTCATCATCTGTCCAACTCGCACTTTACGCCAGTCGGTCGCAGCGTCGGTGTGGCAGGTGATTAGCTGGAATCCTTAGTA
>LOND01004669.1:21976-35438 GCA_014220965.1 Paragonimus kellicotti
TGTGTACAGAGAAAACACAACAACCCTAACGACGCATGAAGTGAGTAGTGTTTTTTCGCTTCTGGACGAAGTTACAAGTTAACAGCTTTACTAAAACAAAAGTATGATGGAAAACAAAAAAAGTATACGGAATAAAAGTTATACAACGGAGTGCGGCCATCAAAAATACTGTTTATTGCAGTAGCTGAATGGGGTCAAACGAATCACAATGAGAATAACGCAGCGATTAAATAAGGAATAGACTGATGACTGATGTGACCTCATCTTGAAGAGCACTCCTAATCGTGAAGTCATCGATTGGAGTTAGCAGGACAATTACTGTCTCCTCTCTAGGCAATTGGGCAGCCTGAACACCGGTCACATACGAGCGTGACTGAGTGTCTGCACACGATAAGTCAATCGTGTTTAGCGTGAAGTAAATGGTGCAGTGGTCAGCATAGTTACTCCATGAAAGCGTGGCCAGAGTTCAAATCCCGGTCTTGGCAAGGGCATGCATTACTGACGAGCTCCGACAGGAGGGAAACCCGAGTAGTGTTGCCTTTCGAAAGAGGCTGGCTTAAAAGCCTGTGGGAATGCGAAAGTAATTGCGAGTGTTCAACCTATATAAACTGAAATCTCTTACTTATCAGTAAAAACTATGTCAATACACGAAATCGGTGTTAAAGAAAGCGATCAATTGAGGGCATGAAGCATTGGAATCAAAAGCGGACACGCAGCGTGCGTGGGGATTTCTCGGTACATCTGCTCGTTCGGATAAACGTTTGCAATCGACAGCTGACCCGAGTCGATTACACATTAATAGGATCGCCACAATTACCACCAATATATTAATGCAGTAGTGTGCTGGTGAATTAGTTAGAAATATCAACTTTAGATAATTTCGTGTCACTAGTTTCAGAAGCAAAATTTCCGCAGCGAAATGGTCAGGAAGAGTATTCGAAGCCCCACAAACACGTAATAAAAAGTTGCCTGCGTCCAAGTCCACGTTGTTGATTCTCAAGGTTGAGATCATGACTCCCAAAGGTTGTATAGTTAGCCATACTGAGAAACAATTGGGGGGACCTTCAGGATAATGGTAGGCACCAAACTACTCCACAGTCGACGATACTTTAGCGGACACGTTCACTTTGGTCTTTGGACTGTCTGAATGAAATGCCGCTGCATGATTTGTAAGAGCAACTAGTTTAGTTTGAATGGGGTTTTTGGTGGCAATAGCCTTGGCATTGAACCTGTATACTAATCGATGGGTATGTCACATTAGACAACGGCACCCCGTTATTAGAGTTGTTCTCATCAAACCGACGTGAGGCAACTGTTGAAGCACAGTGGGATCGGCGGAGCTCGGAAGTGTTCGAACTGTGAAATGAAGTCGATTGAACTTGTCCATTTGAAGAAAAGGTAGTCAGAAGACATCTCCATACCTGAGTTGAGGTCAAAACCCCGTTGTAAAGAAATTTAAAACAACAAAGGCTAAAGTAGTTAGATGCGTTTGTATACTACCACAGTATTGTTAGCATTTTTGCATTCGTTTTGACGTCCAGAGAGCCTTGAGGTTCACTTGGGATTAATTAAAAGTTAACGGCATTCCGTAGGATATATAGGTTCGGTGTTGCTTATGGCACGCAAGATTTCTATGTCGTTATCAAACAACAATAACTGAAAGAAGGCTGTGAATAAACATGATAAACCGGACGAGATAAAGAAGTAAACTGTGAGACAGTTCACCAAAGCTAGACATAGAACTGCAGAACGCAGTTTAGGCACACCTTACAGGAGCAATGGGTTAAACACGATTTTGCTGTGACCTTAAAGACTCTTGGCCTGGAAAGTTGTTTATTGCAAAGCATCCATTACAGATAGATGAGAATAGAGAACGAACGTAAACACGACTGCCGTGCATTCATATCCTCGGAAGTAATGGTCACAAGTCGCCTTAGTGACGCGTCATGCGTAGTTTATGTGCGCGTTTCAAGTTGTCACTTCTAGTCCCCGGTCATTCTAACAGAAACCTGCCTTTCAGCTTTCGCGCATACGAGTCGTGCCATACTACTCACAAACGAAGGTGCATGTTGTACAACTACAAACATTTGGGGAGATCATTGCGCCCAATAGCGCGGGAGCGTATCGATTAGGACTGTGTGGTTCACGCAGAAGGATGCTTCAGCGAAATCAAGATATACAGCAACGCTGTCGCCTTCACAGACCGGTTGCAAACAGCAGATACATACAACATCACGCCAGTCGGTCGCAGCGTCGGTGTGGCAGGTGATTAGCTGGAATCCTTAGTACATGATTTAACTATTTCAGTTTATGTAAACGTGAAGATTGAACAGGGGCACTCGCTTGGCGATGATTACCAGATACCCGTTTCACTGCTCACCTGTTGGTGTTACGTGGTGCGAGCGACCGAACGGGGACGTCGATGGTCAAATACATGAAGAAGATTCACGCTTTATACTCTGAGCGGCCAAATTTCGGAGCCGTGAAGTAACTCAGCCCTCACAGTCGCATCGCATATCTCAAATTTTACACGGATTCTTCTCTGTCGCTAGAAATGCCCTAGATTAGCGATTAATGCCCTAGCCTTAGAGGTACGAGCTTCTATTTCACTTCCAATATCCTCTCCGTCGTTGATTCAACTTCCCAAGTACACAAACCGGTCAACAACTTCCATAACTTTATTGAACAACACTAAGTATACATAATCACAGAAATCTGGCAAAACTCTACACCCTAAGATAGTAAAACGCATTCCGAAGTAATCAAGAGACCACGAAATAGCGCATAACATTGCCTGTACTTCTTAAAAATGGTCGTCCGCATAATCAAGATAAGTCAATCTTTTATTAAGTGGGAGGTTTACGTCGACAATCTGTGAATCTCGAAGGCAGTGTTCCATTGTCTATGGCCAACTCCAACAAAAATGGTGAAATTGGGCAACCTTGACGCACGCCAGTAGCATGCTCACATACTTGATCGGTACGTCCCTACGACTCTAAAAGTGTACATCGATCGGCCAAATCGGGCACATCTGTATAGTCAGGGAATACGGCCATCGCTGGTCAGAGGTATGCATAGGGGTGAAGATTTATTAATACATCCTCATTCAGGACGGAACCTAGCCTGTTCACCCATAATGCCCACCTCCTGAGGTGCTACCGAGTTCTCATCCTTGGGGACCTACGGTTGCCCAGTAGCTAATGCGAGGGTAGAAGGGTATAATAATCCGGGGAACCCAGGTTTCTGGCTGATCACTATATGGATGGATGCTCGTTTACTCGCAGAGGTTCTATCGGAAGTGGTCGACTTGCAGTTTTAAACCATTGGACGCTTCGGAACGGCCAGGACAATAACCGGCGCTTCGCAGACAGCGGAATTCGTCTTCCTTCAACAGCAACCATGTTGATGCCCTCAGAATATCCAAACAACTGTACCCGAAAGAATGGGGCCTACATGAGCAGCGCAGAAATGCATTTGGGAACGAACGTAAGGAATCCACTAGGAATTTTGTAGGAAGTTGACACCTGGAACAAACAACGAATGAAATGTTTTATCAGATTCATTTCAACTGCAGAAACTGCTGATCACAGCCGGGAGACCGGCAAATGTCGGGTGCCAACCGAAGCCAAAATCCGTTGATATAAGGTTTGCATATCTCAGCGGGTAGACGTAGACATCATCATAGCAGCCATGAGCCTGACCAAAAGGTACTGTGGCTCGGGCTGCCGCTCACCTCAACAGTGACGTGGAATATCCTAGAAGACGCTACTAAGACGGTTGAAAATTAATAAAAGAAGTCTAAGCTGAAGAACTAGAAATGGTATGGATGCAGGTACGCCATTGACTGCGACACGCCGCCATCTCGGATAGCGTCTCTAACCAGCGGTTTGAGTGATCACGAGGACCCCATCCAGGCAGGCGACACCTACCCACTTTACTCAGTGGAGCAGTCAGGGTTTTCATATTTCGTGACCACGTTGTCGCTTGACCACCATGTGGTTTCCCAACTGTTGGTGGTCTCAGTATATAATGCCCGGTACGGTAAACGCTCAGCTGGCATGCGGAGTACGTGACCTAACCATCGCAGGCTGTGCAACGTGAGTAGTTGACCGATCGATCGCGCATCCCGAGCGTTCCGGAATACGCGCCGGCGAACTGCCGCATTGCTCACGCGATCAGTCCACTTAATGTGGGCTATTTGGCGGAGACAACGATGGTCAAATACAGCAAGCCTGTTGATATCTTCCTTGCGAACAGGCCACGTTTCCGAACCATAGAGCAAAACAGAACGTACACAAGCATTATATACTCTTCCTTTCAGCGACAATCGAACGTCTTTTCGACGCCACAAATGACGCAGGTTGGCAAAGACAATTCGTGCCTTTGCTGTTCTAGCTGATATCTCATCAGCAATATTACAAGCTGACGAGATAGTGCTACCCAAGTATGTGAAACTGTCCACAGTCTCGAGCGGATTACCTGCAATAAAGAAGATAGGTGGAAATGCCCCAGTCTTGAAGCAACACTGCACTTTGAAGGTGCGAAGCGCATTCCATACAAACCAGCCCGGTCACTCACCTTGTTCAGCATGGTCTGCATGTCTTCGGAGGGGCTAAGTAAGACAATGTCGTCCGCATACTCCAGATCGGTCAACCGAGCGCCAGGAAGAAGCTCAACACCAAGTTCACTGGACTCCTCAAGCGCACCCTCCAGAATGTCGTCCATGACAAAATTGAACAAGGGGGAAACTGTTCGAAATATAGAGACAATGGGATGCGCACAGCTGCCGTAGTCTGTCGACATTGTCAGTGCGTTGTGCTCGGACATCAAACATACTTCCCATCCGCGGAAAGACGACCAAGCTGGACATTCAAATCGCCCGCTAGTATGATGATGTCTGAGTGTTTAGTTTGCTTCAGAAGGTCAACGAGGGCGTCATAGAACGCATCCTTGGTAACATCCGAACAGCTGTCTGTTGGAGCGTACGCCGATATAATGAATACACAACGTCTTTCTGATTTGCGTCGACAGACTTTTACCGATGTATTGAGTCTGACAGCGCACAAGCGACTGTTCACTGGGATCCAATCGAGCAAACATTGCTCTGCTCTGGAACTCAGTGCGATTCCCACTCCAGCTTGACCGCGAGATTCAGCTTCGGCGTCACCAGAAACCCTGAGAGAGCGCTTGAATCGACAGTTATCTAGAGGTGAGCTCAAGTGAATAACGGTGCTAGAATCGTAGACTCGCGTCTCCGACACGCAGCACACATCAAGCTCCAGACTTGAGAGAGTACTAGCCAGAGCAGCTTGCTGACCGACTTGTCGGAGAGTGCGGACATTGAAGGCGCCAATGTTTACCAGTTGTCTTGGCCTCAGAAAACAATTATCGCCCGAAGGCACATGGAAGGCAGAAGAGCTTGAAGTGCATCATTTGAACTGTCCTGGACCCGGAAGGCAGTCCACAATACGCCGGATCAATAAATACAAGTGTATGGGGAAGAAAGAAACAGATATTCACAAAGAAAAGGAAGTCAATACACATACGGACACTTGCCGACCACTGATCATGGCACGCTACTGTTTCCATGGGTATCCCAAACCAGTGATGTGGATGATCGCGAGGTCTCCGGCTTAGTTCGGCAACGGTAGTCCTGACCACAGTATCCACGGTTAAGGCCCAAAACTGGAAATCATGACGAACCTTGCACAGCGAGGCGTTTAGTGCTTTAATGATCCGTGGCCATACCATTGCCTGACCGCTTCGCGGGTTTTTCGAACAATCAGTTTATGGGCACATTGCACAACCGGTTTAGACACCACATTCCCTTGATTATCACTCGCAAAACTAGATGTATCAATTGCACGCCGATAACAACGTAGTCCAGCTGGTGGAGACAAGTGTGATCGATAGCATACATGCGTCCTCCAGGCGAATGGGTCAGGCCTTCGATTTGCAGAGTACGCCTGTAAAGCACACTTCTATTCAACAATCGGACATTTTTGCAAGGTTTGCCGGTTGACACCACGGCCAACCTGGACATGACAGAGTATTGCGTCCTGAAGATACAAAGTACATCCCATACACATCACCTAAGCGGTCTAGCGCGATGTCTGCAACTATCAACTTATGGTCCGTCCTATCACTTCAATCATTTTAAGGAATGAGAAATCGGTTTTTCAACTGTCGGCATCAAAATCTCTTTCATTAGGATTACAGAATGTCAAAATGAGCATACCCAGGGAACACCACACGCTCACTAACTTCACACGGCTTTGAGGAATCTAGGTCCGTTCGTTCGAATTAGACGGTTTCCACACAGTTTGGAACACCTCAGCGAATGAACCGCATGTAAGAACGACCCACAGCGGAAGGAGCTTAGTAGGTGGAGAATGGGCGCAAACAACAGCCGAACAAGCAACCCGAGCCAGACACGAATACAAAATTGCAAACTGGAAAACGACTGTCGTTGTAATAGGTAATTGCGCTCGATCAAAAACCCGGGTGATACACGTCACACACAATTATCATCCGATCCTGAACGAGAGCTACAGTAGCCCCCGATCACAACCATAAAACAAGGGCACTCAGTATAATGTAGCATAATGAACCACGGAGATGAGGGTGGGATGCATACAAGCTGCGTAATGTGGCACGCATCCATGGACCTGACTCCTGACAAGCCATCGACAGGATACACCGGGAGTGAAGTTACGAAGGTTCCGGTCACAGTTTATCGTGATGCACCTCTCGTTAGATGCTATACCCGAATTCGCGGTGTCAGAGTAACTGATTGGCTGTGATAACGCAGAATAGCTGATAACAGGCTCACCAGACTTGCCACATAGCTCTCGCTGTTTCTATTGCAACCTAGTTAGATATACAAACGTGCTCAACATACGAAATGTTGACCAGGGAAAAATCGCATGCGGTAAGTGTTGAGCTCATGCACCAAAAATTGTCAGATCGACCGCATAGAATTGCCACTCGTTTTGAATACATCCACTAACCAAGAGAGGTGAGTGGATGAACGCATCAAATTTCAAAATAACTTGACATAGACAAACCTTCCCACTAGACGCACGTCGAGTGAATACCTGCAACGAGCCGTGTGCAATCCGAGCTGGAAAGACGCCTTGACAGGAAGCGCAGTCTAAAGGCAGATTGAAAGAGACTAAGTCAGTACGGATTGACTGGTGAACTGACGTAAACAAAACGGCCAAAAATTGCTACTCGTACATCAAACAGCGACTGTTGATCATCTTACTTAAGAAGCTGAACAGCACATAGAAAGCCGCAGACCAAAAAGCCACTTTACCCAGACAGGGACAATGGCAAACGCAAACCGTCCAACAGAGACAAACTGGACGGTCAGTCATATCAACGTGGCTTATTGTATTATCTACGAAACGAACGGCGCCACCGGTAACCTCGAAGACACTGATCACAAGCTAATGAAATAAAACAACAGATGATGCGGCAAATGAACCAGGGCGAATACAGACCAACCGACGATGCGCACCGGCAAAACAAAATCCGAATGAACGATAAAGTGTATATTCAGCGTATAAATGCAATAAAATCTATAAATAATACATTCCAGTCATCTGACTTTCATGTACACGGAAGCGACCATCTTGAAGCAATGTACCCGGTTTATCCAAATCTGACACCCAATCACGTGCTCTGAACGCTGCCAAATGGGCATAATAGGTCGGTGCCGGATAGGAAACACTGCGCGGACACCTCATGTATGCATGGCACAAGAAGAATGTGAAACGCTGTAAAGCATCGGAAGTCCAGTTGCTGTCGTCGTATAACACGTGATAATGCGCAGGCTTGGAGGTTCCCTGAAATAGATAATGAAGGTGTGGGCATTACATTAGCGTAGCAATAAGCAGAAGTAAGACGAAAACAAGCCAACCCCATGGGCAAACGTAGAACACAAGCGCAAAATGAACAGGAAAATGTAACAGATTGGTAGCTGGTGTAGCGTTTTATAAAGCATTTTGCATTTCACAATCTTCATGTTTCTCAACTTCACACGTACACTCGATGTGAACCGAATGAATCAATGACTAATGAAAATTTCATCTCCAAGAGTGCGAGCCCTGTGTTCTCTCTCTGCGCTGTGCCGCTAGTGTACAGATTTTCGGAGAGTTGGAGGTTAACGGAATCAACCGTCTATTTCAGCACATCTCCGTTTTATCCGTTGTCAAAATTATCGCCGTGGTGACGTCAAAATCCTTTGGGAGCAGCACGGCAGATTGTACCCATTGGATACCTCATTCGGTGTAGTGGAACCCTAAACCAACGCACCTTTACGAACTATTGTGAGTCAGTCCTTTTATTTTCATCACATTTTTGCTTCGTGTTCGTATTCAAGCTTTACATAGTGTTTAGATCCACTACACTGGTAACAACGGTATACAAAACAGATGCTCCGATGGGCGGAATGACACTTGGAACTACCATACAAATATTTAAGAACCACTTAGGCACATGAAAAACTAACGTAAACAAGCAGAGATTATGTATAGCAAAACTAGTGTGGACGAGGAGTTCACACGAGGAAAAAAGCTCACCTGTATACCTTCTTGGGAACACAGGTAAAAGTCGAACTCTCGCGGATGCGTCACTTGAGTGTCTACTACTGTACCCGGGTCCACATTTCTCTGTCTAAAACAGAAAACATGGTCATTAGAAAGCTCGCTAAACACGACTAAAAGCTTACCTGGGATTAGTCGGCTGAAACCTAACGTGATGGCGCTTTTGCACGACTATGTATGTAATTGCTGGCTCGTATCCCTGGCGCAAACTTGAACAAGCCCTTTGAATAGAGGCCAGTTCTTCAACGAGCACGTTCTCGAACTGACCTTCCGACACCCCGTCGCGGTAGAATATCAATCTGGTCGGAAAGCGGCCATCGGTGTTACGATAATAAGCCTGGAAAATGAGTTATCGAAGGAAAAAGAGCAAGTCACCTTGAGCAATTCACTGACGATGACCTCCATGGCATCTATTATTTCCCGAGTGGTCTTACAGCCCTTCTCAGTGGTAGCCTGTTGCCTCACGACGACGCCATAACGCATCAGATCCGGGGTAACGCTACCTAGAACAGCTGCGATGGACTGCCTGACCTGTTGAGTTTGTGTTGGAGCGGGATGCGTAACATCAGCGCCAAACACCATCAATAGTTCTTTATCATCGCGAAGGATATCATTGATTTGCCAGTTGATACCACCGAGCTTTCCGTTTATTTTAAGGAGCAAGTTAGCTGTCAGGAAAGATGACATGCATTAGTAAGATCCACCACAAAATGTTTAAAAAAATGTAACTCACGAACAACATTTGGTTTATCCAGTGTACGACCCCGCACACACTGAGTACGCATGCCAGTTTGCAGGTCCCCAAGCCTTTTGATGGCCGGGTAGTTCAAGTCATCGTACAAGACAAGGAGGACGAAATTAATTCCCTAAACAGAAACGATTAATTAGTTTATTAGCAATAGGGTCAAAACAAATTTGAAATCGACATCAAGGTATAACGTTTTACTTACACGACTTTGAAACTGTTGAAAACGTTGGACAAGTTCTGCCCGCTGGATCACGGCACACTCTGGACGATCCAAGACAACGCGGAATCGCCTCGCATTGGAATCGAATTGGGCAACCAGCATCTGCTGATGACGTGCAGCATTCTACGGAGCATAAGATTAAGACCAATCATTTCCTTACCCTATCTCCAGGGATGCTGAGTATAGCCCACCGAATGGCGCCGTCAACACCAGCTGGACGAAAGAAAGCCGGCGGGGTCCACTTTCCTCGGCTTAGCGGGCAAGTCTGGTGCCCAAAACACGCGGTAGGAGTATCCAGAACCCTCGCGGGGGTTTTGACAGCACGAGGTTCAACTTTCACACCGAAGAGCTTAACAAGTGGGTGTGTCCTGTGCAACGGGAAACAGTATTATAAGACGAAAGTATGGGCACAATTGTAAATTTTACGTTTGCTGCTACATGGTTATCTAGGACCAGGGCACTGACCACATAAAGCAACAGTTAAAAGAATACTCAGAACAAATCTGATCTTGAATTACTGGTGGACTACTGTCACCCCCGAAATAATAAATCACAACTCACGACTGAAGCATTTTGTTGACAAATGTCTGTAGTTCGCCGAAACGATCATGGGCTCTGACCGCCGCACATCGGATAACTTCGCTGGCGATATCGCTCTTTTTGGCATTAGGCGTCTGATAAGGCAAGATATTGAGAAGTTCCATGGGCATGAACACGTCCCGACTGAGATTAACTTTGACACAGGGCAGCTCAGGATACTTCAACTTGATGTTGTGGTGCTGCTGAAAATACTCCGCGACACTCATCTTGACATCAGGGATCATCAGTTTTGCAGCAGGTTCAGAAGAAAAACCATGCACAGTGAACCTCCTTGAGTAAGTTCCGCCTATAACGCACTGAGAACAGTAATTGCGTATTACCTGAGTCGTTTTTGTAGAATGGTTCCGTCTCTACACGGATACGCTTCAAATCCATTGTCATTTGGCGACTGCAGTTGGCAATGTTATCTCCGTACTTTTCATACAAGACATCCGCTAAATTTCCACATGTGAAGAATGCTTTACAAGTCTGGAAACAAGGTTATTCCAACATCACAAAAACACTTACCATATCAATGTTGACTCGTACTTTCCACTGTGGCCTCACACTAGTTATGAAACCCTTGTGAATCGAAAACAGCTTGTCATGAACGATTTTCACGGGATCCGCAATAAACAAAGCATTGCGACCTATGGACTCGAAGGAACCTTTGCAAATCGCCTTCAGAATGCAATCCAACAAACGAATGCTGTCCTGCATTTAAGCTTTAGGTGTACATAGACTGTAGATTACCTGAGGCATATCCAACGAAGTTGCTTTTGTGTTTTTGATGAAATTACTTACGTCGTCCGTCGAAACCGTCTGCACTTCCATTATTCGATATTCCAGCAAAAGTTGGTCTCGATTGAGCGGATCCTTAATCTCAAGGTTTTTTGTAATGGGATCCTTGGACACCCCCGGTATTGGCTTTTCGGAGTAGACAGCGTGACCACCATCGTAGATGGTTTCCGGCGGTAGGCTTTAAACGTTCAACATGTTACGTTATGTTATGTTATTATGTACCAGTCGAAAACGGCAGTTTCAGAGTTACAGATGAAGCACTTACGTATTGACAATCTGCTGAATGAGGGCCCTTTTTTCTTTGGGAGGCATACGGATTTCGACCTTATCGCCTTTTTCTTTGTCAACACGATAGACAGCAACCGTCTCGACGAAATACATCAAAACGGACTTCGATAAAACCGAAAGATTCCAACAATTTGAAATGACATCGACTGGCTGTCCACTTTTTGGTGGCAATAGCCTTGGCATTGAACCTGTATACTAATCGATGGGTATGTCACATTAGACAACGGCACCCCGTTATTAGAGTTGTTCTCATCAAACCGACGTGAGGCAACTGTTGAAGCACAGTGGGATCGGCGGAGCTCGGAAGTGTTCGAACTGTGAAATGAAGTCGATTGAACTTGTCCATTTGAAGAAAAGGTAGTCAGAAGACATCTCCATACCTGAGTTGAGGTCAAAACCCCGTTGTAAAGAAATTTAAAACAACAAAGGCTAAAGTAGTTAGATGCGTTTGTATACTACCATAGTATTATTAGCATTTTTGCATTCGTTTTGACGTCCAGAGAGCCTTGAGGTTCACTTGGGATTAATTAAAAGTTAACGGCATTCCGTAGGATATATAGGTTCGGTGTTGCTTATGGCACGCAAGATTTCTATGTCGTTATCAAACAACAATAACTGAAAGAAGGCTGTGAATAAACATGATAAACCGGACGAGATAAAGAAGTAAACTGTGAGACAGTTCACCAAAGCTAGACATAGAACTGCAGAACGCAGTTTAGGCACACCTTACAGGAGCAATGGGTTAAACACGATTTTGCTGTGACCTTAAAGACTCTTGGCCTGGAAAGTTGTTTATTGCAAAGCATCCATTACAGATAGATGAGAATAGAGAACGAACGTAAACACGACTGCCGTGCATTCATATCCTCGGAAGTAATGGTCACAAGTCGACTTAGTGACGCGTCATGCGTAGTTTATGTGCGCGTTTCAAGTTGTCACTTCTAGTCCCCGGTCATTCTAACAGAAACCTGCCTTTCAGCTTTCGCGCATACGAGTCGTGCCATACTACTCACAAACGAAGGTGCATGTTGTACAACTACAAACATTTGAGGAGATCATTGCGCCCAATAGCGCGAGAGCGTATCGATTAGGACTGTGTGGTTCACGCAGAAGGATGCTTCAGCGAAATCAAGATATACAGCAACGCTGTCGCCTTCACAGACCGGTTGCAAACAGCAGATACATACAACATCATAGCCAAACTGCATAGCGCAAAATAATGTTTGACAGAACATACATCTATGGAGCGAGCCATATACGAGCGCACTCAAGTTTCGAGGTACATGTGACCGAGATAACCTATTGGAATTATTCCGACTAATACTCCTAAGGATAAAGGCCGTAATAGTAGGGTTCAAACCGCCAGGTAACTAGTGGGGGTTAAGTGATTTGTACCTCAAACCCTTTGTAGTGACCTGGAGATAACCCCGGTCTGCCTGCTGTACGATGTGTAAAATTCTTCCCAAAATCATAGTTCACATTGTACATAGGATCGTAAGGATCTTTGTCTGCCGTCTGCTTGCTGCATGTGATCGCATTTGTCTGCTTTCATGTTTGTCGACCGGATCCCTAACCGCCCTAGTTACTTCCGCGTATCGATGTCGTTTAGCACTGGTTGAGACCTATTGTAATTATCGTATAATATACGTTCGGTCTCCGCAATTATTGGTATTCTTAGTTCGCGTCTGGTATCCGTTGTAAGCGTTCATTTACTGCACGTACGCACTAAACCTTCTTTTCAATCGGTGTGAAACGAAATTCCGCCACGAATAAGATATCTCTGGCGAAATTGACTCAGAATGTATGCTGCCATTTGTGTGAAGCAGCCGTAACCATCGGAAGTTCAAGACGGTTCTCTTCCGGTGCAGGGTGCGGTGAATGCGTTCCAATTAAAAGCGCAAGTGTCCAGGAATTCCCGTTGTCTCCATTATTGACTCGGAAGGAAAGGCATGGTGGGATCGACTAGTAGCAAGGGAGTTTCTTGCTAACTAGTTCATCATCACAGACAGCAACAGAACAGTGGTTCTCGCCGGTGCATAACTGCCAAACAACCATGAAAAAAGCAAGCCCTAGAAAATGAAAAAGATGCACGGGATCTAACTAGTACAACCAGCTAAGTCCACATTCAAACATTCAATATAAAAATGACTAATTTTTGCGGCAAAACAGCCGAGCCATAAGTGAAAATAAGGTAATGTCAACAAGACAGTTTCCCCA
>LOND01004671.1:25355-36053 GCA_014220965.1 Paragonimus kellicotti
AAGAGAGCCCACTTAAAACTACTCTACAATAGGTTTAAAGCAGCTACTCCTTCGGCTGTCGGGCTACTCACTTTTATGCCGTTGTGTACCTGACGAGCTAATTAACCCCGCACAGTTTCTGTGGACTGAAATCAACACCGAAGGTCTGCCGACCAAAACTTAATTCCTCGAGAAAGTAACCAAGCTTTTATGGTGTACAATGTATGAACTGAGGCGTCATCCTGAAATAAACCACGGTCCGCTAACTGAGAGACAGGATTGACAACGATAGTGTTCCTGCGTTCAAACAACGATTGCAACAAGAGTTCCAACTAATAAGTACAGTCCACTCATTTTAAACACTGAGAATCCCCTTCAAATGACTGGTAAACATTTATCGTTTGCACATCAAGCGAATCATACTCTATCTTTCGGAATTTTTTGCCACCTGTATACCGATTCCGTAGGTTCATCCAGAACAGTTATGTTTTCATTACTGAACCATGTTAAGTGCCACTGATCAGTGCAATAAACAAGGAGTACAGCCTATAATGATAATAATTCATACTGCTGAATTAGCAAACGAATTATATTCATCTTACCATCCTCCAACGTGACGCTTCCTTTGGTGCCTGATGCACACTTCTTGTGGAAACATTGATTCTAGATGCTGGATTGAACTCTGGAGTTCTTCTTGGAATATGAAATTGATATTCGGCGTTCGCTTAGCTTCGTTATGACTGCTGAATATCCCCTTATATTCACCTACAGGACGCTTATTGGTGGTCTCATATTTTGTACAAAATCACAGTTAAACCTCTGAAGCTTTTTTACAATCCTTTGCTCACTCAGTTGCATCTGCTGAAATGCTGAATTCTTCCCATCTTACAAATCGTTCAGTTCAACGACGTGTATTAAACAAACCTAGAATGAAAGGTCAGTCATCTGGGGATTTGGCGAACGGCAATGAGATCGCATAGGGAACACTGATGACACTGCAGTTTTGTCTGGACAGTGATACCGCGGGATCAGCCACCGTAACAATACATTTTACTTCAATGACGCTTGTGCAACCTGAGAGGCATTTCATCCCATTTCTTTTTATATGACTGTTTATATTTGAACAAAGAAGTCAGAAACAGTTTTTTGCACAATGTATCTCTCGAGCACATTTCGCTGCATCTCATCAGGTACATACTGCAGTCTATGGGTTTATATAGCAAAGTTCAATGGGTCTTGTGAAGTTAAACAACAAAATCAACAACCACACAAACACACGCGCACACACACATCCGTACACATCAGTTACCAGGGCAATCTGGTACTGACGAACAAGTCTTTCTGTACGCAGAGGGGTGGCTTCCATTTGCTAATTGCTACCGCCTCCGCGAACCGAAGAAGCCTTCGATTTTTTGTTGCGTAACGTATCCGAAACGCCTTCTCCAGGTTCAATTTGGGTCGACAAGTCAACAAGTGTCGGGCGATCGATGACGCTGGTTCTTTGTGACTTGTGACTTGAGCCCGTTTATCGTGGTATCCATGAGACGTTTTTGCGAACCCAAACTGGAATGTGTTCGTCAGAATGTGACAAGTCACAAGAACCAGCGTCATCGATCGCCCGACACTTGTTGACTTGTCGACCCAAATTGAACCTGGAGAAGGCGTTTCGGATACGTTACGCAACAAAAAATCGAAGGCTTCTTCGGTTCGCGGAGGCGGTAGCAATTAGCAAATGGAAGCCACCCCTCTGCGTACAGAAAGACTTGTTCGTCAGTACCAGATTGCCCTGGTAACTGATGTGTACGGATGTGTGTGTGCGCGTGTGTGTTTGTGTGGTTGTTGATTTTGTTGTTTAGCTTCACAATGCCCATTGAACTTTGCTATATAAACCCATAGACTGCAGTATGTACCTGATGAGATGCAGCGAAATGTGCTCGAGAGATACATTGTGCAAAAAACTGTTTCTGACTTCTCTGTTCAAATTTGTTACGGGAAAAGGTTGCTTTGCTTAGATTGGTTTTCGGTAAAGGTAGTTCAAAGATATCACAAACTAAAGCTTCACAACGTCCTCTATAGATAAAATGTCCTCTTTGTTTGTTGCGAGAATGGTTGCTGTTGAATTGATAATATGGATGACAGTCATAAATAGTGAAATCACGCAAACTTCCGGCTTCGTGTATCTCCAGATACATAATGACCATAGGTTATCGGATTAGCCACTCATGAGTTACTTGTATGAGGTTGGGAATTTGGTTAGTAAAGAAGTGAACAGCACTGGCATCTGATGATATCTGTCGCATACAGATTAACTTTCTATTCAGCTACTTTTGAATGACGTAAACAGGACGGTTACTAGTCTCCTTTTTAAGGTAAGTGGGCAAGCAAAACAACATTTACAAACAAACGTAGCTGGACGTTTGGGTGTAACAAGTCGATCTTGTTTGATGTAGGGACAACAAGGATATCTCAGACGAATGTTTGCAGGGGCTGTACAAACAGTCATATCAAGAAAGGCTCTAACGAAAACGAAACTTGAACTGCTTGTTTCCATTCGTCGAATGGGGCTAATTAAGTGTTACATATGAATGGAAAGGCTGCTACCGGATGTAAGCCGTTTCCAGTTCACATCAGGCAACTCATGACTACTTAGAGATAAGTAGAACATCACTCAGTATCTTCAACCATATCTGTGAATTCAGCTTGACCGTAAAGTTTTCATCATTAGGTCATCAAATAGTGTAAGCAAGACAGCTACAACGTATTCTTTCGAGGTGATCAGGTATTCTGAATATTACTCACAAAAGAACATGTTTGATCGTTTAGTTATTGCAATTCAGTCCAGCCTATCATGAAGTCAATAACACAATGATTAACACGGTTGTCTTAAAAGAATATAAGCCGGATTTACAATCTCAATCGATATGTACCACCGGACAGTCTTAACAGAGACAGAATCACCGATACAGTATGCGAATCCTGAAACATTTGCTGTGGCCTAGTGGATACAAATAACCAGTATTTTGTCACGGCAGTGTTCGAGTGTGAATCTGTGAACAGTCAGTTGCATCAGTTCTACGTGAATGAGTAGTGTTACCACAACCTTCACACTTGATCTAGTTCGGGAATCACGAAACAAAACGAATGTTAGCCAGCTATATAAATATTAATCAAAGTATACAGAACTTATAAAAATAAAACTGAAAATTACTGCAGGCTACCTGCCAATCCTCGCAGACCGAACTTATCATGAAACTGACTGTTATCCGGCATACCAGCATACATACAGCATTAATTCTGTATAGGAATTGACCGCCTGCTCAACACCAACTCACGTAAACTGCAGTCAGCAAGTGATGAAACACATCGAAATGAAAAAGTATGGTTTCATTAGAGCCAAATAGTCCTAGTTACATCAGAGTTTCCGAGCGCTAACATTGAGGAACTGAAATCAACTTTACCAAGGTTAGCAACAGAATTAACCAAATATCCCTTACGCTAGTTGTATAGCAAGCTGGTCATATACTCACCTATTTCTGTCAAACTATACGAAAGATCGTACACTGTTATATATCTAGAAAATCCTGTTGCCCACCCTCTAACGCTCCCCAGCTCGCTTATATTCTACTTATTCTACTTATATTCTACTCCTTAAGCATGTTACCAGAGGCATGAGAACGATACTTGCTTCCGTTAACAAATGAAACTAGACTAGGCTCTTTTCTGTGTATTTCTTTCACTCAGGAGCTCTGATTACAAATAGACGGAAGACTAAGCTATTTGTGCCCTCTGGTTTGATTTCATACATAAAGCCGAGCTTCCGAAATCCTGATTAAACACTGCATAAAGTAAAGCATTATACATTGTGTGTGGTCAATGATCAAATTCCACCGGTTTCATGGCCTTACCATTCATCGGCTATGCGTACCCAGTGAACCACTATCGTACATGTTTCTGTAAAAATAGCGGGTAAGTTTGTGGTTATTACCGCATTCATTCATAACTCATTTCAAAATACGCCGTTCTTATGGAGTTATCCAGTTTTATAATAGGTAGACATACCGGTTAAGTGGCATGTTTCTGGTGGATTTCGATCAATAAACACACTGTTCATACTACCTTACTTTGTAAACTTGTGTCGCCATCTTAGATCTGGAGGCAGACTGATTTATCACATATTTTCTGTAAGTGCTCTTGATATACACACAGATCTACAGACTGAGCCTCAGATAAATGGGCACAACGACCTAGCAACTGTGTTATCAATTACAAAGAACACGGTTATTTAGTCCTGATGATTCTACTTTCACACTTTTGGAAGTTCGGTACGATTCTGTCAAGTTCACCGGGGTACACAATCGTCATAGCCGTACCAACTCTCCTTTTGCTTCGGTCAAATGTACATGACGAGTCCATTGAACTGTTGTGTATGGATCTGGGCCAACGATTAGAGTTTCAAAACTTCAGTCCGTCCAGCCTCTTAATTTGACTCTCTGACTTGCGTTCCGCTTCACTTGCTGCCTGAAATGCTCATGTGCGGGTGATTGATTTGCATGTGGTACCGTGGTTGCTGCCACTTTATTCCTAAGTCCCATTTGTGCACGTCGCCCAGACATTCAAGTTGCCAGTGCAGGTGGTGCGGCGTGGAGTACGGCAGTCACGTGATTCTTGCGACGGTCCTGGATGCTCACGTGCTCCATCACGGCAAGTGCGCACCGGGCGGCGACGCCAAAGCTCGCGTGTGAGTTATGAGGCGCTGTTTCGCTCGCCCACCCTTCGATTGTCTCGTGCTATGACAAACAATTGTGGGCCGCGAACCCAGGCCAAATTGAAGTAGACAAAATTATCACGTTTCTTCTGAGGCTTAAATCACCACAGCACGCTATGGCGTGCGAACCTTCCATAGTCTCTGAATCCATATGTTGTGTCGTTCGTTTTAACTGTTGCAGACGTTTGTGCAACTGATTGTTGGAAGTCTGTGTATTCATGTGTGTGCCTGATTGTTAACTGTTTTGAGGCATGTCTGTGGTGAACTAGATATTATAGTATAACAATCGATTTGTCACTTATGCCCTCAAAATACGTGATTTGTGGTGAGAAGGCGGTTGGATTCTAGCCCGTCTATTGTGTAAGACTCAAGCCCACTCAGTTTGTAGGCTGGCTTCGACTTTGGTCTGCAGAACCTTTAAAAAGAACTCAGCTGTAAATTTAATGTACGTGCGTCCAACCCGTGTGGTTGCCGTGACTTCAGAAAAGGGTCGGAGCTCGCTACAAAGGTTTTATTCGGTAAGCACTTGTTCTTTAACCTGATGGAAGATGTATTGCATATTTCAGCTTGCCCTACTGGCTCTGAAAACACAAGTTCCAGCCAGAAAAGAGTTACCAAACCGAACGAAGCTTATGAGTGCCTATTGCTTCTACGGCCGGTTAACTGTTTTGGTATAGCTAACACGAGGCACAGAGTCCCATCTACTACAACGTATAAGTGTCTCTTTGATCTGTTACCTAGTTGAAACACGTTTGGGAATCAACCTGTTCATCTCATCATGTGTGTCCCCAAATTAAATACAGCGTATTCAATGCCTCAGTACGGTTCGATGTTTGTAACCATTTTCTCCACCATTCAGACGGCAAATTGAAGTGGATAGCCAGCTGTGTTTATTCGCTGTACGCCCGACATTATCCTGGTCATGGTGTGGAATAGCTACTGCGCGCGAAATTGCCATACCAAACATTATGGGATTCTGTTCCACAAGTCCACGCTATCTGGCCTTTCAAGCAAAACATGAAAGATTCAACATATCGTTTTTTTAAACTCCGTCACACTAGCTAAACAGTACATGATCCTAGTGCGAAGAGGTTCCATTCCAAACATTGTACAGTTTCAACTGGCATACGAATTACAAGTTAAGGACCATTCTCAAATCGGCCTAAACTCCCGTCGTAGCCCGCAGGTTTTCATCCGTTCAGTCTGTGATTTGCAACAGTCTACATTATTGATGCTGTGCTCACAAGATTTCGGGAAGCGCGAAAATTTATAAAATAGTTACTCAGTCATATTTGGTATACTACTGCTTTTGGCGCCGTAAGTAACTTTGACCCTGTTTGACTCCAACCAGTAAGAAGGCTGACCACGTGATTTATTATGCTGAACCGAATAAACCATTGCTTTTTTTTATTGACCATGATATGCCAGACAAACTTTTACAGTCAAGCTACTCAAAATTGAGGACACCAGTGGAACCACAGTAGAAAAGCGGAAAGTGAAGTGAAACAAACAACGTAGACACAGCCACCACCACACCTAAGTTGGCACCTTCATCGCCAGTCAGTAACTGTGTTCAATCCTGACCCTTTCTGCTACCTTGGTGTGGTGGTCATGCTTGTGTGCTATTTCGATTCGACTGGCTATGCTGACTAAGACTTTTGGTCCTTGCAAGTTCAACTAAGCCATATTAGTCAAATGGAAGCAGTTACAGACACAAGGCAGTTACGCTCTCTGTGGATGGTGCCAGTGTGTTGTGTTTTGGTTCTGCTTGATGTTTGTTCGTGCCTGGTCTGGTTTTTGTTGTGTGACTTGTTTGCCTATACAACAGTATTGTTCTTAGATGAGTATATTAACTTTATAGGTATGTGGCTCCAGAGCCCGGGTGTACCCATTGCAGTTTGGTTGTTGCTGGTAGTCACTGTTGTTGAGTTTGTGTAAGTTTGTGTGTGTGTGTGTGTGTGTGTGTGTGGCTGGACACAAAGGCCTCACTCACACACCTACTGGTCTTATTCCTTCGGGTTTACACCGGATACGTGGTGTGAGTGGAACCACAAGTGGTGCAGCGCAAGCCACTTGGGGTGATGGTTTGAAGCGCAGGCGTCCTCTGGCTTCGGTCACTGTGACAGGCTAATCCGTTTCGGATGCCGCCAACCGTGTGTGTGTGTGTCGAAAGCTGTCTTGCGCTACAAATTCTCTGGTTTGAAGGCTTTGACTGAAGGCTTTAATCGTCCTTTTGCCTAGGTCTGGGCGTCCTGGCAGTATCCAAAACCCATATAAACCATGATTATACAACATAAACTAAATACCATACTGCATCGGTCCGTCGCACAGGATAAACCGGGTCGCTCTATCTGCTGTTTCCGACATGGTGGATAGTCGAAAATATGCTGCTTTCAAACCCTTGCTAGCAACTAATGACCCTTCCAGTACGAATCCTAGAGCAGACTATGCCCACACAAGTGTCAGTAACACGAGACCAACCTGAGACACGTCCGGGGACGCAAAGTGCTCTTCGTTGAGACATGAAATTTGCGCACGTTGTTGGATCGCTACAGCACCACAGGAAGGCCAGAACACCAAACCGTATTGATCGCAATGGAACTGAACCGCTATGGCATTGATATCGCAGCCCTGAGTGAGACAGAGCTTGCAGACCAAGGTAACCTTCGAGAAGCAGGTGCTGGATACATCTTCTACTGGATAGATTACCCGGCAGACGGTGCTCGGGAGCATGGTGTCTGTTTCGCAGTCGTTGTCCGTATCAACTCTTTGATGACGGACGAACCGCACAGCACCAGCCCTCGAATCCCTCTTATGCGCCTGAGACTCGGTTGCAGTAAGTCTGCTCCATTTTTAATGTTTGTGATCCAACTATGTGTCACATTAATGATACAGGGGACCAGTCTTATGAACAGTCGTCCACCGCAATCCACCTGATACTGGTGAGTGTGACCGGCTGCCTGTTCTGTGTGACATCAACCCGCAAGTTCGGTGTGACTGAACAGCCTGGCCGACAGTCCTCGAACCCCACAGCACTGGTTCAGTCAACGAGAATGGTGATTTTCTGCTTCACTCGTGTGCTGCAGTGGCGCAGATCGAGTCGATTCACTGCTTATCCAAACACCGACACAGTAGAAAATCTAACAAGGGACCGAACCAAACGACGCGTTTATATATCACATCAGAATTGGACGAAAAGCATCAATGTTACGCTCCCGTTAGTTTGCCAAGTTCCTCGTTCTGCATTGCACCAGTCGGCTTACAGTTTGATTCTGCTAGTGCCAACCTGATCAGCCAATGACAGATTGTGATTTCTTCAATATTGTTATGCATCTATGAATGCGGCTTTTTGTCTCGTGAATAAGAACCGCTTACTGCAACCAGTACGAGGTCTTCATCTTATAACTTGCGTGAGGGGTTTCAATTCGAGTACGAGTTCTAGGACTATTCAATGTCTCTAATTCTGAGTAGTACAGCTGGTCATCAGTTGGCTGTCACATATGCCCGATTCCAAGTATATGCTGGGGATATCAAGACGTAGACTTACTCACGAGGTGGTCATCATTATTTGCAAAAATTAACTGGGTGTACGACAGCGTGATGTTTGTGAATTGTGTATCACACCAACAATGCGTAGGGCTGAATATAATGTAGATCATAAACTTTTTAGGTCGAAACTGTGTGTGTCCAAGTCTGGTTATTCTGGATCATCTAGATGACAGCAGAACCTAGACGTCATCGATTGCAGAAACTCAAGACGAGGACTGCTTCTCAACGTGTAGTTGATGTTCGTCTGAAAGACGTTCCCGTATCCACCACCCCGAGAGTATTTGTATGTGGCGATACCGCAAGAAACAGATCAGGGCAGCGACTATCGATTCGGTAGATATTCAACGCCAGAAACGAAAGGTCTGGTTTGACGACAACAATGCAGCTACATCCAGCTTGGTACTACAGAATGCAGCGTCCACCACTTCTAAAGTGGACCCGGACAGTGAAGACAAAGGGGAGAAATTCCAGAATATTCCCCGTCAACTCGCTAAACGGGTTCGCGAAATCAAGGTCAACTGGTGAAGGAAGCAGGATGAGCGGATGCCGGCTACGTCAATCGCAAACAACGCAAGGAGTTCTGCTGTTCGGTTTAATCGATTTTTGGTCCGTTCTTCCAGTCTGCCAAAGCACTGAGGGACGTGGCTACCGACTCTTCGTGCACCCAGCCAAAGGACATCATGAAAGGTCTGGCGCAAACACTTTGGTAGCCTACTAAACCGTCCTGCTACCATTGATTGGGTGACCGTGAACAGCCTGCCGCAACAGGCCATCAAATCCTTCACTTGCTCTCGCCCCGGATTTGCTAGAGATTGCAGAGAGCGATTGGACAACCGCTCCGCGGACAAGCTAAAGGTGAAGCAGGATTGTCAACAGGAATTTCCTAAGATCGGTAGACCAGTGTTTGAACGTGCTTTACTTCAGCTGGTTCACTTCATCTGGGAGCAAGAAATGATGCCCTCATCGCACCTCTGTTTAAAGGTAAGGGTAGAAAGCAATGTCCCGACAGCTATCGGAGCTAAATACATCACATTTATGTCACAAAGTTTACAGGAGAATCAGCTGAAGCTATTGCAATTCGCCTGTACAACCCACCCCTGTGCGCCCAGAAACGTTTTGTTCAGGCTTTGGATCTGCCATGGCCAACCCCACACCCTGTTAGCCTGTCAAGACCCACGGTTCAAGTGGGTACTTGATTGCAGCGTGACATTGAACTGACTGACCTCATTTCCCCGTTTACCCCTTTAATGATTCCCCTGTAAAATTTGTGATATAATGGCTTGCGATGTGTGCGGCCGCGAATGCGCTGGCCATTTGGGATTAGTAGACCATCAACGTAGCCATAGCACACCGTCGGGGAAGACACAACGAGTACTTTAGGGTCAAGTAGGTTATATCAGTTATATCCATTTTTGTTGTTCGCATCGACCAACGACTACCGTCGTCTAGAACTCACCCGCTCTTCCTTTCAGAAGCCTGGGTCTCTATGGCCTTCTGCTTTTTCTTTCCTTCAGCATTGTTGCTGTGTTATGTGATGAATGTTTTGTCTGCTTTTCAGACCAAAGCTTGAATTCTGTTTTTCATCCATATCCTCTCCAGAGTGCACTAACGTATACTCCTGTACTAAAACACTTCTTGCATTACATTTTAAATATTTCTCTTTTCAATTTAGATCTCATCACTGGATCCCGAGAGATAAGGGTTTCCTTTTCCTGCTAGCCATTCAATTGGCTAACCAGCATTGGCCGGCTGGACACAAAGGCCTCACTCACACACCTACTGGTCTTATTCCTTCGGGTTTACACCGGATACGTGGTGTGTGTGTGGAGCCAAGTGGTGACGCAAGCCACTTGGGTGATGGGTTGAAGCGCAGCGTCCTTTGGCTTGGTCATGTGACAGGCCAATCTTAAGAGATGTCGCCAGCCAATTTTGTTTAGTCCATCTGAGCCTGGCTGAGTGATATCAGTCGAATAGAAGTAGCACGTCTGAGTGTATTTTTTAATCTTCTCCAGGATGTCTGGGACATTCTGGTTTCTGCGTAGAACAAATTCAAAGATTACACAAAAGCTATGCTTCCAAGTTCACTCTCCTACTTCTACGGGTTATTCTCCATACCGTCGCTGATTTTGAGAAACTCAAAATGCGACAAATCTCACACAACAGAAGTGGCAACTCAAATGGGACACGCCTTGTTCGAGACAAATACATGCATACCTGCAACTATCATCTGAAGGCCATGAGCACGCCTTTTACAGAAAATTTTAATGTCTTTATCAATCTGTGAATAATTTAAACCAGTAGGTATTTTTACTATCACTTACTAGTCCCTACGAGTTAGTAGTCACTGGTATATATCGTCTGTCACGGCAGGCGTACTTTGTCTCGTTAAGCGCGACACGACTGTC
>LOND01004675.1:10899-22087 GCA_014220965.1 Paragonimus kellicotti
ACTGATTACGTGGAAACTAATCCACATACCCTCCTGCAACCCCGGTGACCGTGACTACGTGGTCAAGTGGATAAGTGCCTGAACTACAATCTGCCACTTATTCACGGGTCGTGGGTTCGATTCTCCGGCGTGCGTGGTGCTGATGAGACCCAACTAGGTCGAAACAGCTGTCCACCACTTCGCTGGTGGTCACTGGGACCAACCGTTTGCAAGACTCCGTACGTGTATGACAGCTGTAGTGGTCAGGGCTAGTTACTGAATACTCTAAGCAAATGCAAGTGTACCTCACCAGGCTATCGGTGATAACAACAATGAACAAATGAAACAGAACAGCTACGAGGTTACCGGCAAGTTACAGTAATCAAAGGATCTGACTCACAGGAAGTGTTCAAGATGACCACCACAATGTTCCAAGTTACCAATATCGGGAAGTAGGGATGTTACGGAGTTACCGTGGACTGCTGAAACGCGGTCGGAGCTGCGACGATGTTCGTAATACGACGGAGCTAAAAAATGGGTGAAAGATCCGTGTAGTATCGTCAAGCGACTGCGCAACGAAGAGAAGAGCAGGCCGGTGTGCACAAATTTTGTATTGGATTGCAAGGTCACTTTTATCAATTTGAACAACAACAAGTAAGGGTGATACAAAAGTTGTTGTACAAAAGTGAAGCAACGTTTGTGAACAAAAATAAGGAAAACTCTACACAGATTACTGTTGTTTCAGACGAAAATGAATAAATCAAGGACGAGGGACTTCCTTTGGGATAATGCAATCTATCTGAAACCCGCGATATATCATCGGTTACATGTTAACTCACTAGTACTGGCATATTCCGGTGTGTGGTAATGAGCAACATGGAAGTGGGAAAAAGCCTCCACAGCCCCCATCTCCCAACATATCATCTGGTAGGACCAACTTTGTGGCTTTGGAAATAAAGACAATAGCTTATATTACTTTTTTAGAGAATATGTTTTCAAATGGTTTTGGCGCCATTACCTCTCTATTACGGCCAAATTGCGGTTTACTTCTTTAAAAACAGACGACTGTGTATGAAGTATGGTTGAATACCAGATATAATGACTATTCAGTCTGCCGTATCTCCGATTACGTTCTGCACCTGCCAATCGGTTGTGCCGAGGAGCCGTAATGAGCTAGCGAGAAATGAGTGGAGAGAAAAAAACAATGAGTCCTTATGGATGATAATATTTGGGTAAAACCAAAACTGCGATACCGTTAAGCGGAAAAGAAGAGGGGAATGCGATTTTCCGCAGTAAAGTTGTGGATAAATAGTAGAAAATCTTATATGTTTATGACTGGGAATGACGAGCCACGTCGGTCTACTTCTCTACCTGAAAGCGACAGCCGAGTTGCAAACTCCTGTCTCGATATACTCACTCGGTAGTGAGTGCGTGGGATCATATGGTACCTTACGTTTACCACGAAAAATAATGAACGGTATTTCTTACTCCAACTATAGTACACAATTATCCACATACAAACCGTTGTCTACTTCTAGACAGAACCATATACAACAATATTCAATACACACCGTTTATATACAGAGTTACAATCAAACACTGAGTCCAAGTTAAATCAGGGAACACTTCATTTCAGATCCGTTTTAGCGTGTACTTGAATAACTCGACTATTGAGGCTTCAATAATATAGGGGTGGGGGTTCGTTCCACGCCTCTGCCACTTTGTAAGAGGGAAAGGGATCGTGCACTTTCTTATTTGCTCTCGGCATGTGGAGCACCATACGGTACCCTTTTAGTTGGGGTACCTTTATTCGTTGAAAGGGAGTACTGACTGCTACAACAGTAAGACCCACTAGGGTCTCGAAAGCCTCTATCAAGTCTCCACGAGGCCCCATTTGTTCAAGAGAGAATAGAATAGAGGGTTTTCAGCCTACTGTCAGAGTCTGAGGTTTTTACGCCTCGTATCAAGCTAGTAGCCAGCTATCGCACGCCTTCAGGGCACTGTTTATCTTTTGTAAGCTTGGACTCCAGGCCTGAATACAATACTCCAAATGAGGCCTAACAAACGTTTTGTACAACGGAATCAGTACTTCCGGCTCTCTGGATGAGATGGTTCTCATGGGCTGAAATTAAGACCCTCTTGCTTTCGCAGTCGCCATAGCGCACTGTTTTGTAAATTTAAAATCGTCCTGGATCAGCACCTCGACGTCTCCTAACTTCAGTAATTTGAGTTAGCTTGCTAGGACTAGTTGAGGGTAAGAAGCCATCCTGGTGTGGGACTGTTAACGGTCGATCAGATTCAGATAATTTTCCGGGTTGACGGTTCAATTCCAGTCGGCTAACCAACAGGAAAGTTTTGCTAAGTCAGATTAGGCAGAATCCAGATTTGGATTTCCAATAATTTCTCATCAATTACAAACGTAAAATGGAGATGGTAGTGAAATGGCCAAGTCTTTGACGTAAACCAGAAAGAGTAGAGGTGCCAAACCGGCATCCATGGAACTCCGCTGAAACGTCACTACTCCTCTCGCTACCGACAGTGAATTCGAACATCCCGTACAGGGCAAACTCGCTATCCATCGAACGATCAACGGACGGATGATAGCCGGATGAATGCCATCCAGCCCCAACGCTACGTGAATAATTCGCTGCTGCAGCACTTCCTCTGTCACGAGGTGTGACATCCTCATTAGTCACTTCTTTCAAAAGTAAAGTAGGTGAACCTAAGACAGGGTTTTGTTACTATCCTTTTGGTGGACACCTCAAAAGTGGAAAGTCGAATATTCCGCCCTCTCACGAGCAATTGTAGGCTAGTAACCACTGGAGAGCTTCGGGCTACCTAGTTCCTTAATTATCTCTGGCGTAAATTGGACATGCGCCGAATAACCTTTCTGATTAAGTTTGACACCCCAAGTTAGTTCTAGCTTGTAGGCGGCTCGGAAATTATTTTGCCGTTTGACTGTGCGGTCCTTTCCACGAAAATAGAGCGAAAACTTCTTGTGACTAATGTTATTCGAAAACTAGCCGGGCCCTATTCTTTCCTCTTTGCGCCTCACCCACCTTCGTTGTCCACCAACGAGGTTTGCCATGCGGGTGGTATCTGGTGGGTAGGGTGAGCCCTTGTGTGATGAGGTGCACATTTTTCCTCCGCTCTCAAGCTTTATCTACCGTGCCTGAGAAGACATTCCAGTCTAGGGACATCGCAACCTAGATCAAGCTGTCGACTTTAACTGTTGACGTGTTAACGTGTAAAGTATCGACTGTGATCTGATAGAGAGTACAACAGCGATCGAAGCGTAATAAACTTTCTCAGTAGGAGCATCCATATCGAGGGAATTAACTTGCTTTAGCATCTGCTGAACATTAGGTCAAGTAATGAAAGAACTCGCGCTATTCCGAAACGCGTGTAACAGTTCACGTGCTGAATCAGCATGCTGTCGTAGAGAAGTTTTAGAAGATCTGTTCCAGGACTTCCTGCGAAAGCCGATTCTTTTATTCGCTCGGTCGTCTCAGCAACGTTTAAATCCCAAGGATTAGCAGGGATTGTGGTTTGGCAGCAACAACCCACGAAGCAGATATAAGCTTTGTATCCTCGATAGCTTGCAACGTCGGGCAACGGGTGCACACCACGATTGAGATGGTTTGTGCGTTCAACTTTACCACATTTTCTATTAATTGTATGTTCGAGATACTAGGAGAAGACAGCTGCAACTGCACACAACCTTCAACAAATAAAAGTAGCGCCCCTTTTCTGCCTCCCGACAAGTCCACCTTTACTGTGACATCCATATCTTCCTGAATACTGCCTGTCGCACTGTGCATTCAGTCTAAGCTATGATTCTGTGATGGCAATCAAGTCGTGAACACCGACCGCGATGATCGATCTGTCCAATTTGTTATGAATATTACAGGCGTTCATGTGATAGGCTTTCATACGCTGGGGCTCCAGCTGATTGGGTCTTTCGTATTGGGAGTCCTTGGGAAATATACTCGAGGGTGGATTCCATTTTTGCCGGCGATGGAGAGCACGGTTGTGAAGTTGTTTTAAGGAACCCACGGTACACGGGAGCAAGCCACATACTCTCCCGAGACCCGTTCATAATAAGAGAAGGGAACAACTGTGAGGAACCTCTATATCCCGTGCCTTCTACTGATATGTTGAAAGGACGCTCTTCGAATCAGCTGGATTGAGAGAATCTGAGGAGATTTCGAATTTCTTATTCGAATCAAGCTTTATGCTCAGTTAATTCGCGAGAAGTCTGTCACGATGGATAATGTGTACGAGTTCCGAGACCACTGGTCTCGGTTCCGCGAATACGTGGGTCAACTGATTTCATTTCCCCGCTGGTCACTTACGACCTATACCAATAGCACCTGATGACCCCTCATAGAAAATATGGTTGTCAGATGGTCTCTGTGCTAATGGTCGTCGTTTGTTTCCCCTAAAATACGGCCCGGAAATACCATACGTCATCACCTTGTTCCCTCTTCCGACAGCCATCTCGTGCTTATCCCCCAACGGGCCAGCCTCTAATTCAACCAATCACTGTTCGCTTTCAGCCTGGCGAAATCAGTAGTTTCTTCTTCACTGAGCGTCAGCATCGCGATTGTGGTTGGTGATGTGGAAAAAACAGTGTCTGTTGCAGTAGAAAAAGAAATAGCTCAAGCCTTGTGTCAGCGCATTTGAGCCAAGATCTAGTCATTCCAGTATCTCAAAATAATAGCGTGGACTCCACAATACACGTTTTTTGTTTTCACTCCAAGATGCTTGATTATGACAGGTGTTGAAATGTCCATAAATCGTGGCAACACTATGTGGTGGTTTAATTCTTCGAGGCTTGTGTCGGCGGGTAACCAAGAGTCGACAATGGTGACTCACCACCGACCACAGCGAACGCGGAGAGTTCTTTTGAAATTATTGTTTGACATACATTTAGACAAGATTGGCTACTTCTTCTCTTGGGAGGTTTGAGCTGGGGTGCACAAGCTCATCGTTGGGCGTGGTGTTCGTAAGTGCAGTGCCAATGATAGCGAGTACCGGATTACTTGTGGTGCTCAGTGAATTTTTCAAAAGGCCACCCAGAGGATTTACAGTTGTCGCAGTTCCCCTGGATACAGTTTGGATTTGTCACAACCGGAGTTCGGTACAACTACAGAGGTCCACCGAGGCAACAAGCGTAGGACCAAGCATCACAACCGAAACACTTAAGAGCGTGACTTCTTGCGCAAACCGGTTGGTTAATAACACAAAATACGTGTGGACCGTTTCATCGACTATGCAAGATATACGCGGAGGTAAACGAGAAACCATAATGAGACGAGATACACTCGGAAAATGAGTGAATAAGGATGACGCCCTGCAGCAGTACTAACACTGCGTTGAAAGAAAAAGAGAAAACCAACAGAATCACCAACGTTGATGGCAGAAATTTAAAATAGCGCGAGACAACCTAACTCAAACAGGTCAACTAGCGACCTAAATACCTGACAGTCTAAGAAGGGCACATTGCAACAATACAAGGATACACTACAATAGTTGAAAAGAGCACATACACACTAACACCAAATTCGGAAATCAATACAGCACGGGAAAACCTGAGTCACATTTCTAATCAGGATGAGTGCCCAATGTGTTATTAACTGGCGCGCTTCCCCAAAGGTTGCAACTTATTGACAGTAGCGTATTTATGTTTTCGAATCTTTCTACGATTGTAACAGCGCGTTGACTGGGCAACTTGTGGTAACTAAACCGTTTCTCCCATCTTCTTTAGAAAGCAAACCGACCGTCTTGGCCTTGGCATCATTGTTTAGTGCACGGAACACCAAGTCGCTTTCCCAGGTACGAATTCACCAGATGCGAAAACGCCGTTGGTTACAGGGGCCGAATATTCATTCGACAAAATGTACAGGATGTCTCTCGTAGTGTTATAAATGGCACCGACACGCAAATGGGCTAAGTAGGTCAGATGCCGTCCTCCAAAAAGCAGGTAAACCGGAAGTATGTGGTTCGGGTTTGCGCCACCTAGTCACATGACATGTGGACAGGCAATCGGGCAGCATACATCATGCCAACCATTTTACTAGCCTAAGTACAATATGCAACTGAGTTTTGGAGTTATTTTGCACATCATACCAAAGACAAGCGGATGAAACCCCCAGTTCGCTGCAGGAGCGTTTTGATCGTTTCATAATAACACTTGTCCTGTAGGCTCAATCACCCTATCTACATTTTTAGTGTCCCTAACTGCATGTCATCCGAGTGGTGGGGATGCCTAATTTCCCAGTTGCGCCGTGGATTCAATTATATTCAAAGTGAGTGTAAATGATGGATCCCATGAGCCGTAGGTGGCCAACGGCAATAGAACCTATTCGGGGTATTGTAAATATCGGTTGTGTTCATTTGGAAATCGGACGAAGGTAAAGCTTCTTGGCAGGAAGCCGGTTTGCTTTCACATCGTGGGAAAAAATAATTTGAAAAGCCGAGTTTTCCGATTGATTGATGGATAAATCGGTTGTCGACTTAATCAATGCCAGTATATGCATTTGAGTCACAGGTCAAAGTTTTCCTGCGTAGCCCTACCACCCGCAGAAATAATCCGCAAACATCGATGGTCGAAATATTTTCACGGCCCATGCTAGCTAAGTAATCTGCAAAGCCTGCAACGCTTAAAAGATTACCAAGACTAATAGATTACCAAACTTTTCATGGTTTGTTATCCATAGTAGCTCTGGCGTGAGCGCTCTACGGGTTGCTATAAGCACCCTTCATCGATGATCTAGGACAAACCCTAAGCAGTTAAATATCGACGTGTGTAACGTTACGCACATCGCACACAAGCCTAATTGCGCTCACTTTTTTGGCGAAGTACCGTTTAGAGTCACGTAGAGAGAAAAAAGACATCGGCAGAGTTATGTCGAATAGTCTCTCGAGTTCTCCCAACATCGACCTAAATGCCAGGAGAGTCGACAACATACTAGCACTTTTGGAGGACTAGGTTATAAACTCGAAGCGACCTTGTTTCAGTTACCTGTACAACAGCTTTATTCGTCCTAACTTCGAGCAGGGAACCTCCGTTTGGTCTCCTGGTTCACAGAAGGACAAACTTACCGTAAAAGCCTTCCAGCGATGTGCGACAAACGTAGCCCACGAGTTGAGTGCAAGACTTTACATTGAGCGGTTCCATGAACTAAACCTCCTCTCCCTAGAACACCGTAGAGAAAGAGAGGCGACTTACTACTGACGTCCATGCTCCTGAGGGCCCCCAACCTTTCATGCAGATCCCTGTTCACTCTTGTGGATAGTACCTCACTCAGGGGACAGTCCTCAAAGCTAAGCAGTCAGCGCAGCCGACTTGAGATCGGGCACAGTTCCATTCAGGTTCGCGTCTGCAACACATGGAACTCTCTGCTAGAACATGTCGTGAGTACTATGGCAGTGGCTGCGCTCAAACTTCCTGTGGATTGCTACTTCAGTTGTCGATCCGTGTCCCAGTATGTTTCCCTGCTCATAGCGACGCGCGTTTGTTCGTCTACCAAACAGCTCTCCCTTTACCATGCAGATTCACCTACATATAGACTTACGTATATAATGTCGATAGGCATGCATTTATTCCTCATTTCGGCCATCCAAATCAACCAAGAAAAGTTGCGACGTGTGGCCGTCAATCTTGTGCACAGACTTCTTGTCTGGCGGAATGGAACCATTGAAAGCTGTCGATTCCTACTCCTGTCCACCAACCACTGGACCGGTTGAAGTACTAGAAAGAACAGGTGCCGCAAGTAAGTTTGTAAACCACATGCGGAGCAGCTGTTCAACAAGCCACCGTCAGCTGTCTCTCTCAATCTGACCGGCTAACGCTACCGACGACGGTTATTTGAAACGAATACTTTTCAAACAAAAACCTTCTTCATTTTCTGTCAAGTTACTGCATTTCTTGGTTTAATTCCTCATAACTGCGCATCAAGTTCGGAGGGTTAATTAATAAACACTTCCTCGAAAGCACATAATGTAGGTAAGTATATACCGGCGGTTGTAGAGGCATATCCAGAAGGCATACTGGAGATGATAAGTATCACATAACTATTCCCCTATTACGTAAGTATTCGTACGCCACTTTAGTTTGCACTTGAATTTTTAAATTCTCAACGACGAACGTAATTTTAGCTCAGTTCACGGGGGCAGCGTCAGCAGTTTGGTTGTCCCGTTTCGTACGCTGGTCGGCAACGGCTTCCCGTAATTCGATTGTGGGGATGCAGCCTTAGAATTCGTCTAACTCAAGCCTATAACCTACAATCACAGAATGCAAGTCTTGTTTATGCGTGAAAGAGATAAAAACGACTGGTAACTAAGAGGACGAGAAGCAGGTCGCGTGCAAGTTCATTGATCAAATGAAGACAAGTCGACTGCATGAAGATGGCCGTGCGTATTTGTACACTTATCTTCACAAAAATTAGTAACATTTTTGTGGTCTTTCGAGTGGATACGTTAAGTTAAACGTGCAATACCAAGAGAGGCAATACTGTACTACCTACACACAGAAAAGAGCGTTTGCAGACTCCGTACGTTTCCTTAGCCGTTGCGCTTCCTTCTGCTCATAGGCTGAAATCGATCAGCCGTTTTGTGGTTGGCCTGCAAACGAGCAAGCATCGACCACAGTCCCAGAATGGGTTGAGAGAGGGTTTTGCAAACGGTTGGTCCCAGTGACCACCAGCGAAGTGGTGGACAGCTGTTTCGACCAAAACGGCTGATCGATTTCAGCCTATGAGCAGAACGAAGCGCAACGGCTAAGGAAACTAATTCACATAGGTTCCTGCAACCCCGCTGACCGTGACCCCGTGGTCTAGTGGATAAGTGCTTGAACTACAATCTGCCACTTATTCACGGTCGTGGGTTCGATTCTCCGGCGTGCGTGGTGCTGATGAGACCCAACTAGGTCGAAACAGCTGTCCACCACTTCGCTGGTGGTCACTGGGACCAACCGTTTGCAAGACTCCGTACGTGTATGACAGCTGTAGTGGTCAGGGCTAGTTACTGAATACTCTAAGCAAATGCAAGTGTACCTCACCAGGCTATCGGTGATAACAACAATGAACAAATGAAACAGAACAGCTACGAGGTTACCGGCAAGTTACAGTAATCAAAGGATCTGACTCACAGGAAGTGTTCAAGATGACCACCACAATGTTCCAAGTTACCAATATCGGGAAGTAGGGATGTTACGGAGTTACCGTGGACTGCTGAAACGCGGTCGGAGCTGCGACGATGTTCGTAATACGACGGAGCTAAAAAATTGGGTGAAAGATCCGTGTAGTATCGTCAAGCGACTGCGCAACGAAGAGAAGAGCAGGCCGGTGTGCACAAATTTTGTATTGGATTGCAAGGTCACTTTTATCAATTTGAACAACAACAAGTAAGGGTGATACAAAAGTTGTTGTACAAAAGTGAAGCAACGTTTGTGAACAAAAATAAGGAAAACTCTACACAGATTACTGTTGTTTCAGACGAAAATGAATAAATCAAGGACGAGGGACTTCCTTTGGGATAATGCAATCTATCTGAAACCCGCGATATATCATCGGTTACATGTTAACTCACTAGTACTGGCATATTCCGGTGTGTGGTAATGAGCAACATGGAAGTGGGAAAAAGCCTCCACAGCCCCCATCTCCCAACATATCATCTGGTAGGACCAACTTTGTGGCTTTGGAAATAAAGACAATAGCTTATATTACTTTTTTAGAGAATATGTTTTCAAATGGTTTTGGCGCCATTACCTCTCTATTACGGCCAAATTGCGGTTTACTTCTTTAAAAACAGACGACTGTGTATGAAGTATGGTTGAATACCAGATATAATGACTATTCAGTCTGCCGTATCTCCGATTACGTTCTGCACCTGCCAATCGGTTGTGCCGAGGAGCCGTAATGAGCTAGCGAGAAATGAGTGGAGAGAAAAAAACAATGAGTCCTTATGGATGATAATATTTGGGTAAAACCAAAACTGCGATACCGTTAAGCGGAAAAGAAGAGGGGAATGCGATTTTCCGCAGTAAAGTTGTGGATAAATAGTAGAAAATCTTATATGTTTATGACTGGGAATGACGAGCCACGTCGGTCTACTTCTCTACCTGAAAGCGACAGCCGAGTTGCAAACTCCTGTGTCGATACTCACTCGGTAGTGAGTGCGTGGGATCATATGGTACCTTACGTTTACCACGAAAAATAATGAACGGTATTTCTTACTCCAACTATAGTACACAATTATCCACATACAAACCGTTGTCTACTTCTAGACAGAACCATATACAACAATATTCAATACACACCGTTTATATACAGAGTTACAATCAAACACTGAGTCCAAGTTAAATCAGGGAACACTTCATTTCAGATCCGTTTTAGCGTGTACTTGAATAACTCGACTATTGAGGCTTCAATAATATAGGGGTGGGGGTTCGTTCCACGCCTCTGCCACTTTGTAAGAGGGAAAGGGATCGTGCACTTTCTTATTTGCTCTCGGCATGTGGAGCACCATACGGTACCCTTTTAGTTGGGGTACCTTTATTCGTTGAAAGGGAGTACTGACTGCTACAACAGTAAGACCCACTAGGGTCTCGAAAGCCTCTATCAAGTCTCCACGAGGCCCCATTTGTTCAAGAGAGAATAAATAGAGGGTTTTCAGCCTACTGTCAGAGTCTGAGTGTTTTACGCCTCGTATCAAGCTAGTAGCCAGCTATCGCACGCCTTCAGGGCACTGTTATTCTTCAGTAGGCTTGGACTCCAGGCCTGAATACAATACTCCAAATGAGGCCTAACAAACGTTTTGTACAGCGGAATCAGTACTTCCGGCTCTCTGGATGAGATGGTTCTCATGGGCTGAAATTAAGACCCTCTTGCTTTCGCAGTCGCCATAGCGCACTGTTTTGTAAATTTAAAATCGTCCTGGATCAGCACCTCGACGTCCCTAACTTCAGTAATTTGAGTTAGCTTGCTAGGACTAGTTGAGGGTAAGAAGCCATCCTGGTGTGGGACTGTTAACGGTCGATCAGATTCAGATAATTTTCCGGGTTGACGGTTCAATTCCAGTCGGCTAACCAACAGGAAAGTTTTGCTAAGTCAGATTAGGCAGAATCCAGATTTGGATTTCCAATAATTTCTCATCAATTACAAACGTAAAATGGAGATGGTAGTGAAATGGCCAAGTCTTTGAC
>LOND01004676.1:10088-22276 GCA_014220965.1 Paragonimus kellicotti
ACCTGTTTTCTGGAGACGGCCGTCCAGATGTTCAAAACCCAGAGTCGGCTACATGTAACCCTAATTATGACGAATGAAAAGCTATGCATTTTTAACGTCCGGATCGAATCGGTGACTTGGTGCCAACTGTTCCTTGTAATTTGTGGTGTTCAACAGCGTACGTTGCACTGTCTGAGCGTATCATTTAACAGTTTACTGACTTTATGTTGAGGATTTTTGTGTTTGGTGTACTGAAGTTCCAATTAGGTGCACTCAGCTTCAGACCTTACTGCCAAGTGATCAACAGGTTCTACACGATTCCACGAAAAATCCACCAATCATAGGATGAGGCTCCCACATGCGGAATTCAGTCACAGGGACGGTTACCTATTGGTCCTTTATGATCGAGGAGGGCAGATCAACAACAGGGTAGTGAGATGAACTGAAATGGACTCTGAAAAGTTGAACAGTAATGAATCCTGAGAGACGCCTATTCCTCAAGGTTATTGACTTGCCGTGGTTGCTACGGTGGACTTCAGGCGAACAAGACAAGTCTCACATGTTGTTAGTCTTTCTAACGAGCATCCATCATGATGTTGAAGTGGACTTCACCCAACATTCCATGATACCTGACGATGACTACACTTCTGTGGATGTCTATGGGCAGGTTGCTAACGGTATGTAGGTGAGGAGTGAATATCTGTGGAAAGTCCATTTTGCCAGCCACGGACAGAGGGTGGTTCAACAACGACCGTTTGCGAGAAGGATAATCCGCAGAATAAGGTCGTTCGATTTAACGTGATGAACAACTGGAATGCCATTGTCTGTTTTTGGATTACGGATACCACCAGCTTCCTTACTCGGATAATTTTCCACATATGCACATTTCCTGTTGATAAAAAATCACTCATTCGCCGGCACACGGTTTTCCGTTGGTGAATATGAAAAATGGTACCCACCAGAACTGAGCGAACTTTTACAAAATTTTCTAGAACTATTCGTGGTAGTAAAGAATCTACTTCAGGTTATTCCAAGTACAAAAGCTTCTTAGTTACGCTACTGGTACATTGGCCAACAGGATAAATGAGATATTTTTCGGGAAGTTAAAATCTATCCGTCTTAGTGCAGAATCGATATTTTCCACCGGTTATAAATGATTCTCGTTAAATAGATTATCAACTTGAGTGCTCATTTAGGTGGATTCCTCGCGACTTGGCCATAATTATCGAATGACCCGATATCTTTTTTCAAAAGGAACACTTGTTGCATGTGATATTTGCTGCGGGGAAAACTGGACAAACAAGAATGAAGGACTTTTGTAATGCTTCTTGATGCTCACCCTCAGTTAGACATTACAAGACGGGTTTTGTCCTTGTTTGGATTCACCAGGTACATCAAACACAACGCATTTATGCCAGCTTTAAGGGATTTGACAGAGAAGGCTTGCACTTGTTCAAAATTTTGTCCAATGGAGTATGATTGTATCAATGCCAAACACGCGCTAAAAACATAGTTAAACAGTCTACAGGAAATTTCTTGTAGTAATCTTACAGTGTATGTGATATGCAACGAATCTTTGCTGAATACTTTTTACATGAAAAAGGTTTACTGAGTTGTAGAGGATTTTGGTTTTTCATACAGTTTGAACGAAAAAAAACAAAATCTCTACTACTCATCAGTAATCAAAATACCGCTCAACAAGTCAATGATTTCTGTGATTTCAACTTGGAGAGAAGTCCTAGTCGAGGGGTCATCGATTGGAGTTAACAGGACAGTTACTGTGTCTCCTCTCGAGAGCGATCGGACAATCAGAGCATTACTCACAAGCGAATGTGGCCGAACATTTGCATGTGACTATCCAGTTGTGCATAATGTGAAGATATTGGCGCTCTGACCAACACAGTTACCTCAGGCAAGTGTGATCGAAATTCTAGTCCCATCCGTGGCAAGGATTTGCATTACTGACGAGCTGTAACAGGGAGGAGACTTGCGTCTAGCGGTTCTTTTCAAAAGAGGCAGACTGGACGGTCCACAGGAATGCGACAAATGTCGTCAATTATGGGTTATGTTCAACCTATACGTAAAAAGGTATGGGTAAGATTGGAAACACTGAGTTCCCTTTAACCACTTCATCAGAGCAGAAAGAAGACATATATTGCGATATGTTAACATTTCATTTACTCTCATCAGTCGCAAACGTAAAACAGATAGGACAAACAGGGACTAGACACATCTACAAGCACACCAATTATTATGTAATCACGACCATGGCAACCCGATAGGTTGCCTCAACCACTTTTGTGCACATAACGTCGGCTGGTAAGTTCGGATGAGCATCGCTTCGCAGAAAGCTAATAACTTCGGGTTTCGATTGCGCAACAATATCTTGAATGAGTTTAATGGGTCAACTTGGTGACCTGTTGTCATGATGTGTTTAGCAATCGATGACGTTGGATTTCGAGCCGTCAGTGCATCCAAGTTTAGGATGGTGCCATTTAGTATTGCCAATTCGGTAATCACTGATGAGTAGTCGGGGATTTGGTTAATTTCAAGTTGAACATCACCCACAATTGATCGCAGCTGTCGCATTCCCATAGACTTTCCAGTCGGCCCCTTTCGAAAAGCAAAGCACTAGACTCGAGTTTGCTGCAAGGATATGCACTACTGACGAGCTCTAATGAGAGCGAAACTCGAGTCTAGTGCTTCTTTTCGAAAGGGGCCGACTGGAAAGTCTATGGGAATGCGACAGCTGCGATCAATTGTGGGTGATGTTCAACTTGAAATTAACCAAATCCCCGACTACTCATCAGTAATCTAAAATATCGCCTAGCAGGTTTAATGAGATCGGAGATTTCGACCTGTCTAGGAAGTCCTAATCGCGGGGTTATCGATTGGAGTTAACAGACAGTAACTGTGTCTCCTCTCGAGACGATCGGGCAACCTGATCATTACTCACAAGCGAAAGTGGTTGAGCGTTCACATGCGAAGATTTATTTATTCACTTCGTGGTTATGTGAAATGTAAGACTGTTTGTGTAGGAATCGAGCTAAACAATCAATAAGAGAAGAAGGTTAAGACAAAGCGCATGCCGGTAAATACACTCACTGGGTAGATTGGGAAATGTAAAGATACATTTTTAATGATCCCAACAAATGGGATGAGTTTTGTCTGGTAGAATTTTAGCCGGTTGAAAACTTGGTGAGAAACTTGCAGATCGACGACCTGCTGATGGCGGTAGAAGTTTTCGGAGGAGGTACGGAGTCATTCAATAGCAAGTCAGGGAAAACAACTGATGAATCGTACATTCAATAGGGGAAAACTCATGAGTGGATAATGCGGTCAATCAAGTGATGCGGACGCCGGAAGTAAAGTAAGTTATCTGGCTTTCTTGAAATCACTTGCTGCACAATGTGACCATGACGTGCTGTCGTTTAGGTTGACCTCTAGATATTCTACAGGAAGAAGTCGAGGTATAAGAACCTTATGCGTAAAAAAAGAAAGGCACAGATCACATGGTTTTACATGTTTATTCTCAATCGGCTCGGCTGAACTACCCCGTAGGCCGAATGAAGAAAATCAGCTGACAGTTTGAGGTCTAACATCCCTTCACCAATGCGGCTAATTACCAATGTGTGATCATGAAAACAAAACAAACAACATATCCAGTGCAGGGATGAAAATGTATTGACAAATCGATTGGCTGAGAAATGCAAGACAGCCGAATCTTAAACAAAGGGCAGTAATCGACATAGCTCGGATTTTGATGAAAACGTCATCACTTGAAGTGACTGTGTAACAATGGTGCTCAAGGTACACCCCTGAATATTCAACAAAAGTCGATATAATAATTAATTACTTGTCTGAAGGAATGAGGACTGATGAACGCAATTTGCAAAAATAATGAGATTAACTCTTCAACACGTTCTCATCAAAGGTTGCGTTTTGAATGGTGGTCTTCGTCGGAATTATGTGAAGCTGCGGTTGGAAACAAATTGAAGTCATCCTGTGACAAACTGTTACGCTCTGCTGACTCGCACTTGCAAACAACGCAGTCGGCAATAACAATTCTGCTAGCCGTACACATCCAGCTACAACTTGTGTTAGATAGCTTAAACCCCATGTGTCAGATCAAATTTATGAACTTCTGCTTGGATACACTTCGAAAAATTGAAAACCAGTCATTGCCAAGCTAATTTGAAAGCTATCAACCAAGAACAAAATGTCTGACTTTGCCCCAAATGTGAAAAAAGTTGTACTAAAATATTCTGACATGCACTTGAATTACACACCCAAGTAGGTCTAGTCAGTAGGTTTATAGTGTATTGTTCAGTTATCTAGTACCAATTCTATTCTGGAGGAAACCTAATTTGAATATCTAGCTGACCAACTGAAACCGTTAGAACCAGTTTCGAAAGATATGCTTACTAGGTTTAAAACGACCGAATTGACTCACCAGTATTAGAGAACATCTATCACAAAAGTTGCCTACCGTCAACAGAACAAATAAGCGCATCAAGAAATTTCCAAAGAGATTTGGAAATCATTCTTCTATCTCATGAACAAGTATCAGGCTTTGTCAATTTCAACATAACAGAGTATGTAGCTAGAATAGCTCTTATTCTAACAGACGGTAGTAAATTCCTTCTGGATATGAGTCAAAAATGGCATGGTCTACTCTGTAGGAAGAGATGTCGTAAGTTGACTATTGGATCTACAAACTGATGGTTTGGTTAATCAGTAGGTTTACCAGGACACCGTGTCTAGACGGAGAGAGCCGCCACACATGTATGCTCTTTTAGAAATGCATAAATCCAGAATTCTACTGCAACCCACTTTTATCGACGACAAACTCATCTAACCACAGTCTGGTAAGTGGGTTGCTGCAGATTCTCAAGCCTTGCAGGACCCACTTGAACAGCTATGCTCTAAAGGACATTGTTGAAGTAGCTGGCAGCCTGTGCAATCTGATGGTTGCCGAGAAGTGAACGGCATCTTTAAATAGGCAATTTTTGTTTATTAATGATCTTCCAGCTGAAGCGATTTACATGAGTGACAGTTGTGTTTGCACATCAAACTAGATTTGACCCTCCTGCCCTTCGTTTGTGAGAACTTCTTTTGTGTGCACTAAAAAAGAACGGTTTTTATTTTGTGAGTACCTGTGTCAGCAGATAGACATGTATCTACGAATAGTCCTCTTGAGCTTGTGCTCTAGCTAATATCCTCGTGACCCCTCTTGTAAGTGAATAGCAAAATATTCCTAACTCGTTGCATCTATACAAACTGAGAGTGGACGATATATTTGTACTTGGCGAATCAATCATCCAGATTGAATCTACATGCATGAATCTCGACAGCTACGGGCATAATCAGTTGTCATTTCTGAGTGCCCAGTTCACCAGATGTGATAATGGCTCTGTTCTCACAAGAATTCCATGGAAAGCGACATAGGCGTGCTATTTTAATCGCAAAAATATAGCGCAAATCACACACAAACTTGCACTTTGCATACCTTATGCCACGGATGTTGCAACATCTTTCTTAATGAACGTTTACCAAAAGAGCTTAGTTTCATCAAGCAGCTTCTTATTCAGAATGGCTACCCCCAGAAGTTTGATTGACAGACATTTCAGATCGCTTAAAGCCCAATCAGTATTAGGTAAGCCGGTATACATATATTTACCCATCAAGGATGATGATGTAGTACCGTTGTAGAATAAAGACGAAAGTCAGTAACAAACCACGTGTATAAGTCAGCTAAGCTTATTTTGCTGCATCGAACTGTCATCGGCTGCGGAAAGAATGCACTGTCAAAACTTGCTGAGTTAAACATCATTTATGAATTCGCCTATACAAATGGATTGCGGTAAGTATACCACACACTGAGACGACTACATACCGGAATCTTAAAACATATTCCTAAATGGATTCTAAATGCCAAAAAAGGCGTAACAACTAAAGATGACATAGCAAGTCGCATGTTCGAATCCGGTCACACAGTGAATCCTTTGGAAGCTTCCCGTGTTTCTCGTCATAATGTAAACAGAAGCGCTCTAGTTCTTTTCTGAAGCACTAATTATGCACCCCTGTGAGACCACCTTTGTGTGTCCAAAAACAGAGGGCAATCTATTACACAAGAGTCTGGCCTTAAATAATTTATTAACTATTCGTCCAATAACTGCTGAATTCTTGTTATCTTCTGCATTTTCTTATTATTTTCGTATCATATCCTCGTTTTTTTCTTCAAGTGAGTCACAAATTGATTCGACTGACCGTATTCCATTCATTTCATTTGTTAGTTTATTGATACCCATATACACTTCAAGTCACTGATGATCTGTCTTTTGGTAATTGACGTTCAACTGTTTGATTGCCTATTTCAATTATTTTTGTATTAAACATAATTCAATATGTCTCACACACGTCCCAGAACCGAATTATGTTTGTTGACTAGAAAAAATTTACTATTTTTCCGAGTTTCGCTCTTATTAAAGCTCGTCAGTAGTGCATATCCTTGCAGAAACTCGAGTCTAGTGCTTCTTTTCGAAAGGGCCGACTGGAAAGTCTATGGGAATGCGACAGCTGCGATCAATTGTGGGTGATGTTCAACTTGAAATTAACCAAATCCCCGACTACTCATCAGTAATCTAAAATATCGCCTAGCAGGTTTAATGAGATCGGAGATTTCGACCTGCCTAGGAAGTCTAATCGCGGAGTTATCGATTGGAGTTAAAACAGGCAGTAACTGTGTCTCCTATTGAGACGATCGGGCAACCTGATCGTTACTCACAAGCGAAACTGGTTGAGCGTTCACATATGTTAATTCGGTCGTGCCTAAAGTGGGGTCAATGGCACAGCGGTAAACACGGTTGCCTCACGGAAAAGCAAGGCCGAGATTCTAGTCCGGGTCGTGGCAAGGATAGCACTACTGACGAGCTCTAATGAGAGCGAAACTCGAGTCTAGTGCTTCTTTTCGAAAGGGGCCGACTGGATAGTCTATGGGAATGCGACAGCTGCGATCAATTGTGGGTGATGTTCAACTTGAAATTCGGTAATCGTTGATTACTTTTGATGGTTAATACTATCACACAGCGAATTGATGTTTAAACAACCAATACCGATCATATTTGATAAACACTTCCAAGTTTACGTAAGTCTTTCGTTGGGCGAATTTAAGAAATTGAGACTAGATTGGGATTTCGCTTTTGTTATAGTTAATCACCGATGCACATTGTCGTCTGGACTCAAAGTTTTAATTCGACTGACGTGAATGAAGGCACGCGTGTTAACTACTACTACTCCGTTAACCTCGAATTTAGGATGCTGAGTCTGTATACCAAGCGCACAAACACGCCTCACATGTAAAAATGTTTAGTTGTGCGATCATTGATGAAGAATAACTAGAATAGTTTCGTTTAGCATCCAGCCCATAACAAATCGTTAATTGAAACAAAATGATTCCTGCATCAACCGATGATTTTTGATTGCTGAGTGAAGTTTGAGGACGTACGGTTAATCGCTGATTCTGGTTGCAGAACAGTTAGTTGAATGCCGATAACCGTGTGCAGCGAACGTGAGGTATTAACTTATAACGAACAACTTGGCCCCAAAAGTCAGTCAACGTTTACATATTACTGGTTAAGTATTCATCCGAGCCAGATTCAGCTAATTTCTCGCTCTACTAATACAACAGTAAATGCAGACCAGCACGTGTTTAACCGAAAGTAGTTTTGTATTTCCAATAAAATTTGGGGAACAGGTAATTTTTGCGAATGACCTTTAAATCTTAATCGTTGCGTTGGCGCATACCATCACAGCCCTAAACATTAAGCTACTGACGTTGTTTCATGTAGCTCTGGTGGAGTGTAGCTGAAAGATTTTTGTATGCCGGCTAGTTCACACACCCTACCGTGATATACCCCAGGGAAGGAGCCACTGATATTCGTTTGCACTGACATCCAGGGCCAGGCACATTAATACGGCAAAGTATACAACCGAATCAGGCAGTATGCTAATATTATATGTGGAATGACATTTACATGGTTTTATTACAGCTAATCGTCTAGGTATACCATGAAACTGTTAATTGGCCGGGATTAATTGCCGTTAATAAACCGGGCGCCTCTAATGAAACGTTTCTTCATAAAAATGAAGGAACCCGCTTATTAAAATTTAATTAATTACGACGTAATTAATTCGAAGATAAATTCATGCAGCAAATAAAACAACCTCTAAAACTGATTATACTAGTCTGTACTTTGACAGAGATAAATGCCTGGACTGTAAAAAACAAACAACACAAAACGTGTGGTGTTTCACGGATTGTATGATATTCAAATTTCGCTTGATTTTGCCACCTGAAACATCAGCTTGTCCACGTAGCTACTCAAAGAGTATTAAAACGTGCGCTAAAATCTATTTTAGATTGCATTTAAAGTCTGTATCTTTCGTAGATTTCTCAGTGAAGCATTTTTGGAAAAGCGAACGATCATTAATCCGACACATCTTGAACTCAAATGTTTCGAGACAGAATCTTCCCAGCTCAGGTCAACTCATATTGGCAAAGTAGGTTGATGGCTAATCATTCCGATGCCGATAAAACAGTTCCAGAAGATGCAGGCGACATTCCACGTTATGAGTGCGGGTAGACTAAAGTTGGGAGAGCCACACATAAGTAAATTGTTCTCTAATAGATCAGAAGCGGGGGTTACGTGACGAGCAACCAAGCTTCTAAGGAAGTTCTAGATTGTGCCGTTTAGATATCCGCGGACGTTAGATTCTAATCACTGTTGCCTCTAATGAGTGTAATAACACCGATGTAGCTGGTGAAACGCGAGCCATGCCAGGCATGATAAGGCACTATTGAACTGTGAAGTCAGTCATCCACTTTCAAACTGTCTCAACACTTTGGGGGAAGTTTGTTTATCGGTGATTCTGACTCAACCGTGAAGTTCATTCGCTCAATGCATCTCATTAAACGGAGCGATCGTCGCGTTAAGTTTCCAGGAGCTCGATTTTCAGACTGAGCATCATAAGCACATTCGAGTCTTTGCCGCTGTGACTAATGCTACTTGGTTATCTGATGTTAACTGCACCAATGCAGATTAACGGGACTAGAGCCTACATTTGTACTACGGAATCATTATGTGACCACCACCTTCGTAAAAGTTACATCCTTACAAGACCAATGGCAAACTGTGTACCTCTGAGTGTAATCCAGGAAACGACATAAACCAAAGCAATTTTATTGTTGTTTCCAGTTATGTCCCCACTATAACTAACAAACCAAGGATAATTTGACTTATGTGGACTGTACCAAAACTTGTGTGCAAAAAATCGATTTTGGGGCATTAACTTCTGTAACAATAACAAGAGATCCAAACAACACAACTAGGTGCAGTGATCACAGGTTACAGGAAAGCAAATTGCAGGTGACAGTATATCATTATAAGTATTCATTGGCTGGAACGACAAGATTGATCTGGCTACTGTTCTTTCGTTGTTCCGATGCTGTCAAACAAAGAAAGCCTCCACAACTCAAACACAGAAGGCCGTGGGGTGATTAACACCAGTCTGCCTCAAATCCTGTAACTAACCGCTTTACGTATTGCCACCTATAAAAGTGACTGTGACCCGAAATACATATAGGCCGTAAATGTGCACATAGTCCCAGGTTTTCTATTCCAATTCAGTCCAGGCTAGCACTGAGTCTGACCTAAGTCGTTTCTTGCTGTTAGTCTGGAGAGATCATTTGTCACATCGAAATAAGTTAATTATTCATGTATGGCCGGTAATAGTTATCAATTTTATTCACAAACCTATGTGCAAATGCGTTTATTTCAGTTAGTTTGATTATCGATGAACAACGGTTCATATATTTTAAGTGTATTAATTACTCTCGCATTCCTTACGACTGATGTCTGCAACCTTTTACCTTACAACTGAAAGGCACTTTTGGTTTTCTTCCCTTAATTGTGATCGATCTGTTCAAAAATACTCGTCAGTAACCGAACAATTATTATTGCGTTCTTACAGATGATGTTTAGCATTAGTTGAAGCGCAAGTGATTTTTCACTAACTTTAAACTATTGCTGACTTGCTGTTGGGAATTTTCGGTCCATACAACCTGAAACTCATTCATATTCGAGAGTAGACTGACCGGTAGACGGTCCAGTTTAACGTCATTGGAATAACACACTAGGCCTCATTCAAGCTTATCGGTAGAGCATTTCCTCACCTTAGCCCGACTGTCAAAGCATTATTCGTACACGAATGTCGTTGAACGTTTGAATACGTTACTTCGGTTGTGTCTCACGTGAAGTCAGTTGTACGCTGGCCAACACAACTGCTTGACGAACGAGTGGCCGAAGTTCCAATCTTGGTAGTGTAAGGGTATTCACTAATGAAAAGTCCCAAAGAAAGCTGACCTCGAGTTTGGGGTTCCTTTTGCAAATGGTTCGGCTGACACGATTATGAGAAAGCGGAGTTTGCTACCAGCTTTCGGCATTATTCAGGTTACCTTTTAAGTTATTCGTTTCCACGATCACACAGTATGCACTGTAATCACTAGACAGTATTATGTTGTTCAATAAATTTGGAACTACAGTTAACCTTTGAAAATCAATAATGCATGCAAGTATCTACGGAGTGTATCTATAGATTTACTCTCCGGTTGTATACTGAGGTCGTACATTAAAAAAGTTCGAACGTGAAAGACTTCTAGTTGACAGGAATAGAAATAAACCAATTGTTTGTAAAGGAACGGATAATAAACGGATAAGATCTCCAGAGCGAAGAATATGGACTCAAAGTATTTCGTCTCGGCAGTGTTCTCGTCACACTAATGGATTGCGAATTGCTTCTCTTGTACCAGCAGTTGAAGTTTTCAACCCAGCTAGAATGAACGTTGTTACAGTTAGATTGGGACAGCAATACTATTGGTACGCTGATTGCAAAAGGGTGCAAGAACGAAATCAGTGCATTTACTGAAACACTTAACAAGCAGCTTATATGTGTAGCAAGTAAAGCGGGTATAAGGGTGGTGTTCAATCATACAGATGAGGAGTGACTGATTCCGAAGAACTCTCTCATAAAACTTTAAGAGAGAGATAACACTCGACAAATGATATATTGTTGGACATTACTCGATCTAACCCGTAGGGGTGTGTCGTTTGTATGAACCCAAGTGAGGAGTAAAAATTTGGAAATGACTGTCATAGTCAACTATGTGTTAAGTGTATTGTTAGAGGTCTTGTGAAACTGAAGATGCGTCTAGCGTATGCTGTCATTAGCTACTTCGTGTATCCTGTTCATCGAACTTGGCGAAAACGTTAAATTTTGATCAAATTTGACAAACTCCAACCTGACTTTGTTCACTGATCCACGTGTTGTATGACTGACAGTGATAAAATCTTTGACTTTACAATCATGCACTTTGAATGGACCGTCGTACGGAGGTTACGCTGGCGTTTACAACTGGCCAACTCGGATAAAAGCAAAACGGCACGGGCATAAACCACAGCAAACTTGTTCATAACGTAATGTTTCGTGTCAAAGTGGAAATCAGAAGTTTAACGTGTATGGCTTCAACCGCATGACGGAGTTCATGTTAGCACATTCACAAGTATAAATAAGTCAGGGAGAAATTCTGCGAGAAGAGAGGGTTTTCTTCATCGGTTGCTGTCAAATTTCCCAGGTCGTACTTTGGAGAGCATTCGGATGCGTCTGTAAACGCTGAAGTCGCGGACGAATACTGTCCCCGTTGCCAACTCAACCACCGTCTCACAGACTAACAAGACATCGAACATTGGGTACCAGGCTGCTGGTCACTCCGAGTGGTTCACCTGTTTGATCCAAACAGAGATAACCCAACTGGAGTCTAATAGCAAAGCTTTCCTACACAGCGATGATTTACTGGTTATTACCCGCAGTCCTCGAGCAGGCATTATCACAATGGTACAAACCAAATCGTTGCTGAACATTCACGCCTCACTAGCTTTTCCGTACACCTGGAGACTGGTCACTCGACGACGTGGTCGAGTTAAAGTGGGAACCCATGCGACCAGGAGGCAGATACGGATAGCTAATTATACTGTGATTCAAAGGCTGTACCACCAGCGTAAGAAAGATGCTGCGTTTGCAATTTTTTCTGGAAACTGGAAAACTACCTACAAGATGAACCGCAGCCTCCCGGGAAGTTCCAATGAATACTG
>LOND01004677.1:0-10459 GCA_014220965.1 Paragonimus kellicotti
CGTTCTTCGGCATTTGGTGAATTCCATATGACACAGTTGTTTGTTGGGTAACTAGGTCCAAATGTGAAATTTCTGAGCTTCCGGCGTGGCTTCGTAGCTCAGCTGGTAGAGCATTTGCCGCGTTTGGAATGTTGTTTCTGTCGCTGGTTCGAATCCAGCAAAAACGTAGACTTTTTTTATTCGATATTCTCCAGCTTACCAAATCTGCTAAACTACTTGAAATAAGTGATTATATTTCATTCGTACAACTTAAGATTGATCAGTTTGTGGTACCTGATTGGCTAATAATGTTGTGAAACTCTGAAATTCCTCCTCTCTCAATCAGTTGGTTGCGGTGAGATCAGTGTATAACTGTAACTGGTCTTCCACACGTTTAATGAAAGGGAATAGTGACGCCGATTCTGGCGAACTTAAACTTTTAAATCAAGCTAAACGTAACATAAATAAGTTTGCAAAAAATGCCTCGTGTTTTCTATGTAAAAGAAAATCACTTTTTTTAAAATCAGAAATCGTTTGCTAATGGAGAAGATTTCAGTTGTATACTTTATAATGTTTACTTTGAATTGACATTTAGAAAATACACAGTAAGTGTTCAGTAATCACGTTATTCTAATTGCATACAGCTCCACTGCTTTGAATGACACTGATATAAACTTCAGTACTGGCTGAGAGATATGCTGCTGACATACACTAAAATGAGCGAAACTCATATCTAGTGCTGGAAGTTGAACCTTACAATATGTGTACATGAAAGCAATAATGATTCGCAAATGCTATCAACTGTCTCACGAAGCGGAAGGTTAGCAAAAAGGTACGTCACATCAAATGAACACATCATTTTACCTCGGACATTTAAACTATCTAGACAATTAACAACTTCGTAGCTGTCCTCTAGACTGCACTTACTTAACTGTGTTCTGTTTGGTTCACTTCTGAGTGTAATGCAGTCACATGAGGAGAAATACAAGTGATTCCCAAAGCCCATTGCGAAGCCAAAACATGCGTACTGACCAGCACACCACATACCATGTCTAAAGTTTCGAAGCATAAGATGTTTCGTAATATGAATTCTTATGCTGAAACATTGAAAAAATCCTCAGATTGGGACGAAAATAACGAAGATTCGAACCGATAGCCTGCATGTTATTAGCTGAGACCCCACCTAAGTGAACCACCGGTTGTATGTTGGTCATTTATGATAGAAACAACAGGAAGATTGTCATACTGGCGAAACATCTGCACTAAAGCATGCTGGATTAATATGTAAATATATGCACGATGTAACCCTATATTTAAAGTCAGAATATCACGAAGAGGGGGGAAATAAATTTACATATTACTGAAAACGGTGCGGCGAATTTGACTGTATGTTTTCAAACACAGCACAAGGCAGAAACAAAAAGCTATCTCGCTTAATGCATTCAAATCCGACTGTTTAATCAATATGAACATGAAGAATTTGCCAACTGTTTTCATCTATAGGGCAACTCCAAAAACAACAAGGCATGTGCAGCTCACAGGTAGAAACGTGTATAATTTACGCAGATTGGCTAAGATGGCAGCATAGGTAACTATTCAGGTGAGTTGGACGTCCTTCAGACGTAATAATTACCACCAGTCCTATCGAAAAAAAATTTAGATGGTTCGAATAAGCGAAGTAATCCAAGCTTTTGGGCGTAGAGGTCGTTAGCTTATTCCAGTATACTTTCGTGCAGAAGAAACTATCATCATCGCGGATAGCAGTACATCAGTGGTGTAGATATCGGTTTATTTTCATGAGAAAAAATAAACATCAGTAATACTGGCAGGGGAGTACTCGTGATTGTTTAGGTCACTTCTCTGAGGAATTTTTGACTACGCATTACAATTGTTGTTAGGGTTTACCTTCTGAAATTCAAATAGAAGCCGAAATTTGTTGATATTCACAATAGACAGAACAGGCAGATTACGTTATCACGTTTTATGAATAATAACGTTTTGATATTTTCCATGTACAAAGTTGACCGTCTGGCTAACAACATGAGTAACATAGCAAATTTATGAATAAAATGCACTGAGGAGATACGCCTGACAAAACCCACGAAAGTTCTTCTATCCCACATACAATGTATGTATACCCACGAAATAGTCTGTCTCTAGAGATGTGATCGGTGGCGATCCTATAAGATGCGTGAGCTTGTTGCAGATTTCATGCTGGTCAACGATTTCCAAGCTATCACGGTTCATTGACAACACCTGAACCAAATCTAATGTGGAGTAGACATTAAACAATCTATTAAGGAGAATTAGAATGACCTGGAACACTTTCAGTAAGGATAAACAACTGCTGCATCGATCGATTTGGCTCAATAGACAAATCACAATCACAGTGATACACGACCATGTTGTGGCCTGATTATCTTGTAGTTTAGTTCAACCGTTGGAACTGTGAATTTTTCGATGAGATAAACGCTTTCCCCAGCACGTAGTATGCAGCCCAATTATCACAAACTGCATTTTTTTAAATCATTCCATCATCTGACCGCTTATTTGGGGCCTTTTGAAATAACTTCAAATTCCATATGTTGCGGGGTAATCCACTGGCATTTTAATCACGAGCTAGTCAAGCCTACTACGTATGGTGTCTAGGTGGATTCACTAGAGTGAATGTTTCCAGTGTTTGACTGAACTAACCGTGAAACATGAACCAGTGGTAAGGCGTGGCACTTGAACTTACAGCCTTACTATCACCTGTATCTCAAGTTTCCGCTACTGATGTTCTTATTGTAGTCGCAAACATGAATGAATTACCATCTTTTATCTAATCTCGTCAAACCCCGGAGTAGGACTGATATTCCTGTTACTATGGTAGCTACAGAGCAATAAAAGCAATCCCTGAAATGTTGCTGAAGATGATAAGATGATGATGTTTCTAAACCATAATTTTTTCTACTCAACGACAATTGCATACATTTTCAGCGCTCCTCGTATGGTTATTCTTACAGGTTATGAGAACGCTGGCTTATTAGGCTCCAAATGACTATGAATACGCCCAGGAAGTGATGAAAAACCGTAAAACCAGGCAAAAAGAATATCATTCTTTTGTGAGTTGAAGAAACAGTTTAAGCCCAAATTAGCTGTCGTACGAGAACCGCACATATTAACTCAAGGTGATTGTGAATTGAGATATAACCCGATTTGGTACCCTTTATACAGGACGGCTGTGTAGTTCGGCTGAGTCGCGAAAAGATGGGTCGATGATCAGCTTGACCATTCATGGCATGGTAACATGGAGGTCATGTAGTATTGTACGACTCGTCCAAGCAAATCAGGCCTTCATTCATTCACGAAGATATTTCCCATAGAGTGTGCAGATCTTATGTAAGGACTGTATAAAACTTACAACCGATTCAGCTTCTGTTCTGTCAAGAGTAGTGACGGGTGCCACGTCAAATAAATGGTACATGGCTGGTGTGTCGGGTGGGTTGACAGCACAAGCCCGTAGCCGATAACGCGCACATACACGTTCAATAACAGACGCGCTTTTTTGCACATTCGTCGTTTTTAACCAACTGCTTAACAACATTCCCGTTCCAACATTTGTCGGTACGGGGCTGAGAAAGCCCCATTTCGGACTCTTGCTAAAACTCAACTGTGTATCAAGCCAGGCCATCAGCTTGATCGCCCTATTGTAGGCCATGTAAGGCCGTTTGGCTGCCCAATCAATGCAGATGACGCGCAAGTGATCTTCTGCGTTGATTTGAGCAACGAGGTCGCAGTTACGATAGACGTTCGGGGCCACATAAACACTTCGACCCTGAGGCCAGAATCGGCATACCCCAGTGGCCTTACGAATGGCTGTTTGAGTAGGCATAAGCAAATGTTTTCGTAATAAACTGTTGAACATTACCGGATGTTGTTCCTTCAAATCGGCTAGTTTGTACCACGATCCAGTACCCTCGTCTTTCCAGGACATCAAAGCCTCTTTCAAGGTACGTTCCACCTCCTCAAAATCCCGTTTAGACATAACGGAAGGGAACCCAAAACCACTCAGATTTCGGACAAAGCGAACTTTATACCGAAGTACGTAAGGTATGCGAGATTTCAATCCCAAATCGTCCGGCAATTTGAACTGTGAAGGCGGTTGACATGCAGCATTGAGGAATAATCCAAAGTTCGTCAAAATTGGATCAAACAATCGATGGAAAACCATGTATGCGTCCGGATCTGAAGCCCTCGGATATAATTCATCTGGGCAATAGGCATTGCCACGGATACAATGTGCCAAAGTGCCATGATGCTGGGTAATTACATTTTGTATGTCACAACCGGAAGCTTGCGCCAGAAACTGATTAGCGGTCAAAAATATCTTTGAAACGTTCTGTCGGATCTTAGCGAACAGATAGTCCATCGTCTCCACAGGCATTACGGTGCGTTTTAAGTTACATGCCGACCGAGTAAGCTCTACGCTAAGAGTGCGTAGACGTTTCGTTCCAGTAATCAAACGACGGATTTGGCCTGGATCAAACAAACAGCAATCGCCTTTTGTATACAACACAATAGTGTCACATGTCTTTGGCGGATTTATAGCAACATGATGTTGTATGGTCAGGGCTCCAAGCCCCAAATCATTCAACCCTATAGCTGAAGACATATCCGTTCCATTAGTGGCCAATAACCTCGCCAGACCGGGTGATCTGAAGAATAAACGTATTGAATCATATGGGCAACCACATTCACTACCAGTCACATAGCGTGTTCCTTTGCGCACCAACTCCGTGAGAAGCCCATTGGCTTGACTGCAAGCTACACCTAGACGTCCGTCTTTGGTGCTCACAATGATATGCAAATGATGTCCATAATTTATCAGGCCACCAACAACCAATTGAAGTGACTGAATTTTCCACGCAGCCATACTTCGGTAATCCGAGGTCAAGGCAACTTTGTTGGATAAATGATCCCACCACGGTTTTGGTGGTTTCACATGGCGTGGACCTGTAGCAAAAACGTATGCTCCACTTGCACCGGAACCTAGGGTGGCCGACGTTGTTCTAGTTCCAGTCCGATGAAGAACATATTTGAACAACTTACCAGTTCGGATCGTGTGAGTTTTTAAATCACGAGTTCGCTGGATTGGGAGCAACTGATCCCCTGGGTATGTATCCGGACATTCAGAACTGTCCAATCTGCTACCCACATCAATCCCGACGTCTCCCACTTCGGCTAGCGGCACCTGTGGACCGGAGCTTGTTGAACAAGTGTCTGAACTTCTCGTCCGAGTGGTGTACGGGAGAAACTGTGTGGCTACCGCGTTTTTCAACTTCCGATCAAGCAACGTATAAACCATTTTCATTTCAGGGTGACTTAGGTTAGTTGGCGTGGCAACCCCATCCAAATTTCGCCGCAATGATACCTCGACATAATCTCAACGAAACACTTTAGTCCAGTCACGGTCAACCGTACGTTCACTAACATTATCCATTCTGTCCTCTTCCAACAAGTTCAAGTCAAGCTGGCTAAAATCGTCAAATTTTCGTCCTTTAGTTTGTTTGTTAGCAGTATAGAAGGAAGTATCTCGCAATTTCTCAAACGGTTCAAATCTAGTTGACAATTTTGCCGGCGTCTGCCTCAGTCGTAATGGAGCTAGTTTTCCGACAGTAGGAAGTGCAGTGCTTTTAAACGTTAACCTGGCTATACTCATACCAGTTGTCTCAGCAGCATCGCCTCGTGGCTCGGCACGAGTGTCCACATGGTCTGATTCTGGATAATGCAGTTCAAAAGCAACTTTAGAACGTATTCGAATGGACGGTGGCTCACTACCAACAGGAGGTGAATGCAAAAGACAGGTCACATTCGGGCATGTTTGTTGTCTACTTGTCTGCATGAAAGACGGGTTAGAGTGCTCTAAGTGTGTTTGATTCCGCTCAGGTTGCTGTTTTGGACTAGTTTGAGTCCCTTTTTGTTCCGACAATCTACGAACGAGCGCAATAGCTTCACACCGACTACAAGTACCTATGGAGGGTACACCGGGATCTGCAGTGTTGACGGAACACACGAAAGGAGGGTTTGGCGGTTGTGACAACGGAGACTGCTGTGCCGCTAATTTTGTCGCATCACTGTCGTGGTCACATCCAGATGTCATGGAGGATAGAGACTGAGGCTCGGGCAAGGACAAATTCTGTGTCAACAAGTTAGATGGATCTCCCAACCAGGTCAATTCATTTAAAGTTTGAGTCGTATTTGCAACATCCTCAGCTGGTATCGGAAATGAATAGTCGGGAAGAGTTAAACAGTTATCCGATTGAAGAGCCAGCTTTTCATTTTGTACAGACAGTATGGTTCGGTATTTTTTCTGATTGGAAACAATTCCAAGCCTGGAGAATGGTGCTGTGGTTGTAGTAACCGTGGTTAAGTTGTTGGTTGGACGAAATTTGTACCACATTTCGTTTATATGAGATTCCACTAAGTTGAAGCAAACAGGCACCGGCAAACACTGCCCAGAAGTCCTATCTACAGTCAGTGTTTCTTGTTCGATTTGGGTCCATCGAATTTCGTGAGTTGTAGATGTGTGACCTAAATTCGGATCAGCCACCAGCGAATCAGATGGGACTGCAACGGTACAGTCCTCAAAGCTGAGTTGTTGTGAAGAAGCTCCCAGTACCTGAGGTTGGCTGACAAATGGAGACTGAAAATTAGCTGGCACAATACCAGGTCGTTCCCAATTCAAACCGCACTCGTGATCAGGCCATTTGAGACCAGTGGTGGTCGAATTTCGTGCTCGCTGGTCCTCACACAGTAAAGTAGAGCTCACGTTCGGTATGGACGTGCTCTCGCTTGAAAGTCGTCTTGACTGTGCTTGTTCAGATATAGCCGGATGTTCCGGTAGTGATACAGATATACTCGGATAATCCCCAACTTGATTCAAACTGGCTAACTGATGGCTCACATCCTCTGTGAGTGTGGCAAGCAAATAACCCTCCGTAGTCATTGGCATCAAATCCAACAGTGTCATGCTCATGAATTTCGTGCTTGAATCATTCGATTGTTCGCTGTCCAAAAACTCTTTGAGGCATCGACTTCGAAGTTGAAACACATCAAGGTCACCGCACTGTTGAAAATTGGGCCACTCCTCCTCAGTTGGACAAAACAATAGTGTGACCCCCGCCGGCGTGTTCATTGCTTCAGTCCCGGAGTGCAAAGACCGGCTGTGTTGCGCCTGAAGAGACGGATTGCTTTCGTCACCAAGGTAGGGAACAGAATCCGATTCTGACCAGGTGGAAAAGAGCTTCGTTGCCGGATAGACAGTCTTGGGCTCCAACACCATAGTGCTGACTCTGTTCAGACACAGCCCACATTTGAGGGCACTAGACAAACACATGACGATTGAAAAAACTCTAGGGTAATGCAAAATGAAGAGGGTAAACGCAAGACAGAAGTCAGAATCCGCAGATTGATTGCCCTAGCATTTCTGTACTCTCAATTTAGTTAGCAATAAAAAGCCAGCAGCTAAAGTCATCCATATTTTCCTCGCCGCAACTATCCAATTATCGATCAAATATTTGAAGGTCAATATTGATGTCCAAGTCACGTGCTCTGTTGTGCAACCGGTTGTCGAAACAAAGCAGATATGATAACTCACTTGAACAGTCAACTCAGACAGATGACCATCACAGCAAGTGTCGGTTGAATCGCAACCGCCGATGGTGATACAGGCGGTTAAAAAGTTACAAATCGAGAGCAAAAAGTGACCATGTTAATCAAGTTTTGATTGGAACAAGTCAGCCGACAATAGTTGGTCCAACGACGTAATGGACCACCATGTCGATAAGCGATTGACCACGTGTTGCCCGAACCAGTAGATAAACACCAATAAACTGTACTAGACAATTTTACCCGAAACGAAGTAGTACATCCTTCCTGGGCTTAATGAGCACACTAATGGAACGAAAATAAACAAAGTGGACCGTGACGACCAACAGCAGTCCGGGTGCTGGCACAATCTGGACAGTTTGAAAAAGAATTTGTGAGTTTGACAACAAACACAAGTTAGGTGACACTGTCAACGAGCTTTCCATTATAGGTAATCTACACTGTGAAGAGGCAAAGTCCGGACTTCAACACAGCATTGGTGAGTCGGATCAGAATAAGTAATTTAATCCACAATATTAGTGACAACTGAGGTCACAGGGGGCTAAGGAGAACTGAAGACTCTGAACACTAAATGAATTTCACAAATAGTGCAGAAAAGATATATATGTTTCGTTTGCTCTCATCAGTCGCAAACGTAAAACATGCAGGTTATATATAACGGACAAATAGAGACAGACAGGATACAGACCACGTATTATGTCATCAAAATCCACGGCAACCCTATGGGTTGCTTCAACCACTTTTGTGCACATAGCGCCGGCTGGTGAGTTCTGATCAACATGGCTTCGCTAAAGGCCAGTAGCTTCGGGTTCTGATTGCGTAACAATATTTTGAATGATCTAAGTGGATCAACCTGGTGACCTGTTATCATGAGGTGTCTAGCAATCGATGATGCGGGGCTTCGAGCAACGGATTCACCGGTTTCAGATTGTTGTGTCATGAGTTGTTTTAACCAGTTCGGGACGTGTTCTGCCACTCGCTGAGATAGCTGTCGGTCTGTTCTGCCTATGTAAACGTCACCGCAACTGCAAGTGAACTGGTAGACAACGTGAGAGTCAGACAAACTGCGTTCGCGATTGTGTAGAACGGGTCCTTTGGTGGTTTGAACCAAGCGTAATTGGGCAGCTGCATACGTACGGGATAGGGCAGAATTCAATTTGTGCCTGATGTCGTTTGTCAGATGATTACATACATAGAATATATTTTTATTTTGAGCTGTTTGAACTGGTTCATTGCACTCGTTCAACATGCTATAAATGTCTACTAACTTTTCAAGATATTTATTTGCCATTAACGTTTTTCTCTTGTCCCATCTGCAGCTTATCAGGGGTGCAAATACGTCTGACCCTATGAAATAGGGTTTTGACCAAACCCCTCTTGTATGCTATCGGGGCAAAGCTGGAGAACTGAAGATATTGTCCGCCCCATGTTGCTTTGCGATGGACCGATCGCTGTAATGTCCCATCCTCACGCCTAGTGATGAGTACATCTAAGAAAGCTAAACTGCCGTTTGATTCACTTTCGTGAGACAAGATAGGTTCGGACGAATAGAGTTAAGGTTAAAAAACAAATCTTCTTCGGAGGTAGAACAGTTCAATGCGCGGAAGGCCTACGTGGCTGATCACTGCCGTAATATGATGATGATGGCACGACCTGAGAAAGGAATCGAAATGCTTCGTTTGCCGAAAATATTACGGCGGTTGGTCAGTGGTTTAGGGAGAAGTTTCCGCTGACTGAACAACAGTTAGAAACGCTGGATGAAATTCTGATAGCAGTTCGTTACAGTAACACATTGAGACATTTTTCTCCTTTGTTCTCCTAAGACACGATGAGTCTCCTTAGCCTAAAAAGTTATGGCTTTGAAGCACGCACCTAACCTGTTTAGATTGTGAGTTTTACATAAAAACGTTAAATGTTTGAGTTAACCGGTACAAAACCTCGACCAAAACTTTACAGATAACCTGTGGGACACCATGAAAAAAAACCCCGCCAAAATGGACCAGGTTCTCATCACTAGGACCTGGAAGGCGATTTCCCGTAAGAATAGCGAGTAATGACAATAGAGTATTACGATACTTGATGGGGCGCCTGGAGAAGCAAATTAAAGTTTAAAGACAGACGACAGATACAGTAATCCTGAGGGAAATACACTCCTATCCAACAAACACTTTTACGGGAGGCCAGAAATCTTGTATTAGGTACTTCTAATGAGTCAAAAAGTCTTCCAAAACGATAAACGAAACACCTCCTGGAATGACAATTGAACTGTCATCTCGAAGAAGAAACGGTACCAAAAACCAGTCGGACCAAGTTCAACCTGCTCATTCACAGACCACATCACTTAGTGCATAACTTTCACATAGGCTAAACTCCGAAATACGAACCTAGTGTAGTGAGTAGGAGCGATCATGCTATACTACTCACACCACTGTAATTCAGTAGTGGAACCAGAGCATATATTTTGGCACCAGAATAGCTGCAGGAAAAATACAAGAAGAATTATTGGAGTGCGGCATTGCATGAAATGATTATTGGTACGTAAGGGAACCTGAACGAACTGAGCGTTGACGTCCGTGGTCATCCGTGGCGGTCGGGGCCGAATATCGTATGCAAATTAGTGTTTTCGTTTGTTGTCTTGTTGAAACGCATAAGCCACGCGTTGCTGTCCTGAATAAACAATACGTTTGCCATCCGCGTTTTGGGTCACATCACTAGTATGAAGTTTATCCCATAGTTCTGCATTCTGAACCACATCGAACCAAAACCTGAAAAAAAGATCATCGAAATGAGTAGTTGATGTTCCTCAGTCACGGACTCTTGCGGATGTTAT
>LOND01004678.1:19065-29585 GCA_014220965.1 Paragonimus kellicotti
GGCAAGATTGTTAAAATCACTGCTATGATGTAACGTTGGGTGACATTTCTACAGTGTCCAAGTCAAGCAGCAGTGACTGCTGAGATATGACTAGGCGATGAAATATCATACTTGGGACTCACGTTTGCACACCCTAGATTGCAAAATTCTGAAGAAACCAAGGCTTGAAGACATCGGCTGATCGAGGCAGGGACGTTAATGAACTGACTTAGCGAAATGGAATCCATTGGGAGATCATAATTGTGAGGATCTGTCAAGGTTATAGACACAGGTTGTTTCGGCGGAGTCTGCTCAGGCGGGTCAACCAGACATGTTGAGTAAACACCCACAAATATCAGCCCAGTGTAGCAACACGGATAGGTTCGTGTGGTTTGGTGCGTGGGACAACCGATGTGGAAGATAGCACAGCCAAACATTTTGAAACAAAATGTTGCGGCCGGGGTGAACGCTTTGTTACCCAGCGGACCGGTGAGAACACAGAGGAAAACGTTATCAGTTCCACGTCGCCCTGAATCCGTATTTTTTATTTCACACATTGGACTGCTGGCGTATACATGAAGGATTTCGCCTTGGAAGAGAGATACTAAACACAGTGGCCATGAGGGACACCTGACTTGATGATTGACATCGAATTGCAATCCATTTCCTGGGAACAATCTACCGATCGAAACTGTTGAGGTTGTCTACCTATTAATTCTGATAATTTGTTCAATAGTACCGTAGCATTGTGATCCAATCTTGTTTTGACTATTTGGGATCGTTGGTTGATCGCTACGCGTTGCTCAACGTCTTCGTGGAAGATCGTACATCATGATTTTAAGATCCTTAGCCTAAAATGTAGCACATCTAAACCTCGTCAAACGGAGGAGTCAAAGTTTTGCATATACGGCGGCCACAATATCGCCCTACAAACTGTCAGTCAACCCACTGGACGATATGCGGTGGGGTAAACACTCTATAGACGTCGCAACTAATGTAAATTTAGCATATCTAGTAAAATACTAATCGGTTTCGGGATCGGAGTTATCCAAAACGTACGTCGATATACCATTTAGATGATAACACAGACAATGATGACCAGGCCATTGCTCGACAATTGCATGCGCCTGTAAGGTTACAAATGAGGGTTAGTAAACATACTTATTCGCTTATTCTATTGATACGAATGTTGCCACTGTTGTCGATAACATCATGAAAGTTAAAGCCGGTTCATAACGGATACAAATCATGAGAAAAAAGCTGAGACATAACGGAACTGATGGGACTTAATTTGTAAAAGTTCCAAAACGTAATCATTCATGGCGCGAGGTGCGTACTCGTCTCGCTTCATTGGAGCGGACATGCACTACGAAGACCAAATAATTGCGTGAAAAATAGTGTCAATTTTAAGTGTGTTAGTTTAAGCGGAAAACCACAATCTAATGGTCAGTATGGGATCTGGTTTCAGAGTGTGAGAATCCAGTTGTATACATACATACAGTATACATATTAAAAAAGTCCGACCAACAACATCTACCGACAGTGTTTTCATGAAAAGCGTAACTTGAAAGACTGTGGGAAGTGTACGGAAGGAAAATAACAGAAAGGAAAGCAATTAGTGAATGGAAAGGGAAGATAATGCTTGGGCAGCTAGGAGTAATTCATCATCATAGACAGCAATACATCAGCGGTTCACATTAATGCTTAACTGCTACACTGGTAGGAGTACTTTGTTCAACAGACATGAGGTTTCTGTCTGTGGTGAGCCAAATAGAAAAATCAGATCCTGGATGTATTTGCACAGGCAAGTATGACAGGTTAATAAAAGGTGAGGTAAAGAATTTCCCTTACTTGCCCACGGTACACCTTGCTTTTGCGTAAGCCGGTGATTTTGACCCACTGGCGAACACGACAAACATAAATAAATGAAAGTCTCCTTTGGCGCATATCAGCGGACTCACTGGTTTCATTCCAACGAATGAGTACATGAAAACCAGGCTGGCAGAAGCAATCTTTTAAATTCATCAGTTTCACCAACATCGCACGGTTGTCCTTTACCCGAAACACTTGGCTAACACACTGCACATATCCGCACAAACCAGATTCGGAAGCATCCATGTCTAAAGCAAACATCGGAAATGGTATAAATTTCCCGCTGAAAGAAGATAATACGATTGATGAAGATCCAAACATAGCGACTGGTAAAAATTAGCAAGTGCTAGATGTGTCGCTCACTAGATTGCCTCATCATCACTGATAGGGATATAACACTGGTTGACACAGAAAATTAATTGTTAAAAGCATGTGAGGACAGCTACAGTCTAGAAGTAAAAAGGGACAGAAAGATGACTTAATTCATAAAACTCCTGTATCTAGACTCAAACAGACTAAAATGACGGTGTGTACGTCTTGCCGGAAGAAAACCGAGCAGGATGACACCTCCAAGATACTATCCTTACAGATTACATCACAGGGCTTCGCTAAATGTCCTAATACTATAAACAAGTCGAAGAAACAATGGAAAAGTTGACATTACAAGCGTTACCAACTTCAACCGAACCACAGAAATCCCGAGGCTTCGGACTAGAGGACAAACTCGATTCATAGTGGCAAACCCATTGTATTCAGTCTTCCACATCACTGTGAGTACCCAATTCCCACAATGTGATAGTCGACTGAGGTATCGGCCAAGTGCACTCGACATGAAGCAGCAAGTTACGTAATCGTCGAAAAATGAGTTGACCCGTATTGAAACAAGCACACAAGTTCTGGTTGGTAGGGAACAGAAGATGAAATCCAGACTTTACTAGTCAAACAATGATTGTGGCCACGAAAATTGAGAATGAAAATGAAGGACAAACACCAGTACAAGCATTTAGATACTGAAATATCTATGACGAACAAACAAACGGTCAATTCAATATATTTTTCCCGCTGGCAAAACTAACGTTCCAGCGTGACGAAAAAACGACCTGTGAGAATTTGGCTAGCCTGAATTCCTAGTTCAGCAACTGCAAATAGCATGTGAAAATTGAGAGTGAAATATTTTAAATCGCAAGCGCCAAAAGACGTCAACAATGGTTAATGTTTTGGCATGTGATAAAACGTGCTAATTGAGTAAATATACGTCAGAAGAGGCAACGCAGATAATGAAACGAGCACTGCTGAAACTTCCGACTTCTCAGGTCGCACGCTGGCTAAGCACAGTTTTCCGTCCGTTAGAAATTTTGGGAGGACTATTCGACGGAATACTCAGTTCTAATGATTGTACCTCTAGTTTTTCGTTAGCCATACCGTGGAGTTTCCTAGTTTCGTGATACATTCGGTCAGGTTACGAACTCCATAGGGATGTATGCTTTCCTGGCATCACTCGTTTGGCTAAGTAATCCACGGGGAACAGGGCGAACTACTACCGTCTCCTTCAACTAGTTTGGGGGAGGAAAACGACATATTCTAGATTCCATCCGAATAGATCTACTTCTTTCGCCAAGATGAAGGCACAGACACCAGTATGGAGTGAATAAAGATGGTTGTTCTAAAATGGACGATAATTTCAAATGACCCAGTTGCGAAAAACCTGAACTCCCGCTGGATTCGAACTAGTGACAGATACAGCATGCTCAGATGCAACAAGTGCTTTACAGGCTGGGCTATGAAGCCACGTCGGAAGCTCGGAAATTTGAGACTTGCACAACGTTATCCACCTAGCTCACTGTCAAATGGAATCCGCCAAATCATCCAGCAGATTAACGACCCGAGCAGGTTTTCTCAATCAGTTCATGTTGGAATCCATCAACGCCACTGATGAGTACTCTAATCGCAAAATTGATGAGTAATATTTGCACATTATTTGGAAGCTTATGGCATCCAAAAAGAGACCCTGCGTTAGATCACGCCTTTTATGTTTCTTACCTGGTCTCCGCGGAAATTTCGCAAGAATTTGTGCTGGGTCCTCTGTTATTTCTAACACACACCAATGACTTCGACCTCCAGCAACGTTCTTCTTTATGCCGACGACTTAACAATCTGCAATGCTGGTGATCCAAGTGCTCTATAGGTTGACCATGATAATGTTAAGTGCTGGTCACGTTTGCCGCTCTAAAAAGCGGCAAATGTGACTCAGAAAAGACTCTGAAAACCTATTCGTGATAAACAGTGCACAGAGTGCAACAGATATATCGAAGGCTGAGGCAAAGTAGGACACATGGATTTCGCTGCTGTGTAATTTATTTTTCTCCTACTATTATCAGGTAATCGTTAAAAAGATATTTGGAACTCGGGATGATAAAAAGGGCTTTCCTCCTTATAGACAGACAAACTTTCCAAACGCTTTACAGAGTCCATAAGATCCCTGCGTAAGTATGCCTATCAAGTCGTATATACCGGTTGGGAAAAAACAATCAACACCAAATGTGTCGAACGAGCAACCACCGAAATGGTCACTGGCTCGCGTCATTTCTCCGAAGAGCGTCGACGTGGAACGTTTCGTCTCTGTTCATTTAAGTTTGGGAGACTGCGGTAATTTAGTCCTTACGCACTTTCATTTAGCGTAGGGCTTATGCAGTCATTCCATGCATCAGTAGCTGATAGTAGTTGAAGAGGTAACAACAAGTTCCGATCTCGGACCTTCACCTAGGCAAAAGTACTTCTTTTTACAGAGTTATCAATCACTAAAACGACCTTCCAATTGGAGCTATTAGTTATTTTTTCAGGAACTGTTTCAAAGTGTTATTAGGTTCCCACTTGCTTGCTAACTTATATTACTAGATCAGTAATCTATTCTGTGCCTGGTACCTGTTGCAACGTGAACAGAGAAGTCAGAAACAGTTTTTGCACAATGTATCTCTCGAGCACATTTCGCTGCATCTCATCAGGTACATACTGCAGTCTATGGGTTTATATAGCAAAGTTCAATGGACATTGTGAAGCTAAACAACAAAATCAACAACCACACATACACATCAATTTACATTATTTACCAGGGCAATCTGGTACCGATGAGTAAGTCTTCCACGTGGCAGTTGCTACCGCCCTTGCGAACCGAGGAAGCCGACAAATTTTCGTTGTGTAACACATCCGGAAGGTCTTATCCAGGTTCAATTGGAGTCGACAAGTCAACGTGTGGTGTCATTATACCCAGAGTACTCATGAACAGTCAGAGTTGCAAACAGCTATCCTTAGTAATTCTGATCAGGCATATACAATTACAAGAGATCCGTTGGAATTATATGTAAAACTGGAATATGAGCGTACGCAATCGCAACGGTCATGGAAACTGTGGATGACTGTCTAGGCGGGTGGTGGTCAGGCTTGTGTGCTGTTTTGATCCGGCGGGCTATGCTGACTAGGACATCGGTCCTTGCAGGTTCAACCATGTCAGATTGGCCAAAGGGGAGCAGCCAGACAAAAGGCAGTTGCGCTCGTTGTGGACGATGCCGGTGTGTTGTGCCTTGTTTCGACTTGACACTTGCTGTTGCCTTGTTTAGTTTTTTGTGTGTGACTTGTTTTCTCTGCAGTAGTATTGGTCTTATGTGTGTTGACTTTATAGGTGTGTGGCTCTCGAGCCTGTGCGTAGCTATTGCAATTTGGTCGTTGCTGGTGGTCGATGTTGTTGCGATTGTGTGTATGTGTGTGTCACCCGCTGCCTTGCGGTACAGGCTTTTGAGCCAAAGGCTTTGGTTGAGGGCCCTAATCGCTCTCCTATCTGGGCGTCCTGGCAGTATCCAAAGCCCACACAATCTATGCAAGTACAACATAAAAACAAATACCATATTGCATCGGCCGTCGAGCAGGATAAACCGGGTCGCCCTATCTGCTGTTTGCGGCAGGGTGGATAGGCGAAAATATGTTACTGCCAAACTCTCTCCAGCCGTCCCCGCCCTTAATGACCCAAACAACACGAATCCTAGAGCAGACAATGCTCACTCGAGTCTCAGTAACACGAAGACCAACCTGAGACACGCCCGGGGACTCAAGCGTTTTCCGTTGGGACATGGAATGTGCGCACGCTGCTGGGCCAGAACGCTGAACCGCACTGATTGCTATGAAACTGAGCTGGTATGGCATCGACATAGCAGCCTTGAGTGAGACAAGGCTTGCGGACCAAGGTAAGTTGCGGGAAGCAGGTGCTGGGTACACCTTCTACTGGATAGGTTACCCGGCAGACGGTGCTCGGGAGCATGGTGTCTGTTTCGCAGTCGCTGATCACATCAATGCTTTGATGATAGGCGAACCGCACGGCATCAGCCCTCGAATGCTGTCTATGCGCCTGCGACTCGGTCGAGGTAAGTGTGCTACATTTCTCAGTGTTTATGGTCCAACTATGTCACACTGATGATACAAAGGACCAGTTCTATGATCAGCTGTCCGTCACAATCCGGTCGACACCAGTGAGTGACCGACTGTTTGTTCTGGGTGACTTGAACGCTCGAGTCGGGCGCGACTCAGTAGCCTTGGCCGAGTCCTCGGACCCTACGGCATTGGTTCAGTCAATGAGAACGGTGATCGTCTGCTCCACCTGTGTGCTACTCACGAGCTGGCTATCACGAACACCCGATTCCAGCTGGATGCGAGCGACATCACGACGTGGACCCACCCACGAAGTGGTCATCACCATTTGCTTGACTACGTGATTGTGCGGCAGCGCGACATTAGTGAAGTGCGTATCACGCGAGTGATGCGCGGTGCTGAATGTAGCACAGATCATAGATTGGTCAGGACTAAATTATTTATCCATGTACGCAAGTCTGTTTATTGTAGATCTTCCGGACAACGGCAGAAGTTGGATGTCAAACGATTGGAGAACTGTGAGATGAAGACTGTTTTCCAGCGTGCAGTTGCCGCTCGTCTGCACGACGCGCCTTTATCCACTACCCCTGAGGGTATGTGGCAATTCATCAAGGAACGGATCACGGCAGCAGTCCATGTCGAATACCAGAAAGTCCGGGCTGGTTCGATTACAACAACGCGGCTATCTCTAACCTAGTACAAGAGAAAAATACAACATTTGCCGCTTCCACAAAGGAACTCGACAATGAGGACATGTGGGCGATATTCCAGAGTACTTGCGTCAACTGGCCGAATGCGTTTGCGGAATCAAGGAAGACTGGTGGGGGAAGCAGGGTAATCGAATGTAGAGCTACACAGACAAGATAATCGGTTCCACGACTCAATTAAGGGGGTATTCGGCCCATCCGACCAGTCTACCAAAGCAATGATCGACACCGGCTGTTCGTGCACCCAGCCAGAGGACATCATGAAGGTCTGGCGCAAACACTTTGGTAGCCTACTAAACCGTCCTGCTACCATTGATTGGGTGACCGTGAACAGCCTGCCGCAACAAGGCCGTCAAATGTTTATTTGCTCTCGTCCCGGATTTGCCAGAGGTGCAAAGAGCGATTGGACAACTGCATAATGGAAAAGTTGCAGGCGAGGATGGATTGCCAGTGAAATACTGAAGAATGGCGGACCGGCGTTGGAACGCGCTTTGCTCCAGCTGGTTCACTCCATCTGGGAGCAGGAAATAATGCCACAAGATTTCAAGGATGCCCTTATCGTACCTTTGTTTAAAGGTAAGGGTAGCAAGCAATGCCCAACAGCTATCGGGGCATCAGTCTGCTGAGCTGCGCAGGCAAGGTGCTTGCAAGAATCCTCCTGAACCGGCTGAATGCGAACGTTTTGGAGGCCAATGTTCCTGAGGAGCAATGTGGATTCCGGGCGAGTCGGAGTACGATCGACCTGGTGTTCGCTGCTCGACAAATTCAGGAGAAATGCCGGGAACGCAACCAGCCCCTGTATGCTCTCTTCGTGGATTTCACCAAGGCCTTTGATTCCGTGAGGCGTTGTGGACGGTGCTTGGTAAGTTTGGATGTCCAGGTAAGTTTGTCAATTTGATTCGAATGTTGCATGTGGGTATGAGGACAAAGGTACAGTCGTGTGGATCAACTCGTGATGACATTGTCGCTGATATGAGGCAGGATTGTGTCCCAACGCCAGTTTATATCTGACTGCCATGGTAACAGTTGCTTTTCAGGACTCTGAGGAGGACGGCGTTGAGGTAGAGTACCGGACGGATGGGCGCCTGCTGAATATCCGACGATTCGGCGCCCCAACCCGGTTACATACCTCAACGATGCGCATGCTTCTATTTGCAGATGACAGCGCGCTATTCGCACACAGCGAAGAACTACAGCGTCTGGCGACGGCCTTTCGCGACCGCGGCATCCAAGTTTGGATTGGATATCAACACAGGTAAGACATTTTTTTCTTTCAGCCTTCTCCGGGCGAAGGTGCTGTCTGTTCACCTTCACCCCAAATTCGCATCAATGGAGCCGTTGTCGACAGCTGCGCTGATTTTTGCTACTTGGGTAGCAATTTGTCCACCGATCTGTCCGTGGACGACCTGCAGTCTTTGCCGATCTACGTTCAAGTTTCTGTCTGGAACATCGTCCTTAAAAGTTTATTTAGTTTCCTCTCAAGTCACAGTCGATTAATTCAGGCGAAACTATTCAGTCTTATGCGTGCCTTCCAACTCCACAGCTTACTCCTGACTATTTTATCAACTGCGTACGGTAATGATGTTCAGGTCTCTACTCGACGAACTGTCAGACAAAATTTCGGTACATTTTCGTACCGATCGAAACTAACTGAAGTAAGGGTGCAGCATGCTGTCTGTGAGACGGTGCTAATTCATCAGTTGACCTCGACAGGAAGGCAGAGTGTAGGTGTTGACACTTCCCACGTGGGGGCTATTCCGGGCCTTTCCGTACTCAGTTGAATGGTTCGTTCCCTGGAATTACTTTGGGTGTTTCAGCCATGTCTCTAACTGTCAGGGTAGCCGTCTACTGTTACTCAAATGGCTACCGCTCTAGTACTCGAGACAGGGCTTGCCCGACCTATTCGACCGTTTGGATGACGACGAAGGCAGAAACCTCTACCGATTTGAGTGGATTGCACATGTGCCCACAGACAGACAACCGGTTTACCAGAAGCGTTGTCCGTGTGCGTTATGTCATACGAACATAGGCTTTCAGTTCTCACCGCTAATTGTTGGCCTGCGCTCTCTACAACAGTAACCGTCTCCGCATTAGCTTTTTACCCCCTGCCCTCGACGGATCCGCATCCTACCACTCCGCAGGAGCCAACCAGTTCCTATGTCTGTCAGCTTATCTATGGGCACATAAACTGTGCGACTCTGTTTAATGTTGATTGTCACAGAACTCCCTTGGGACATCTTAAATTGACACTGAGACAAGCGAAAGTTATATAGAGACATCTTTACTTGGAACTCGTCCCTATGCTCAAAGAGAGTATAATTTATGACACTTCACGAAGTATTGCTCGCCCGGTTTTTCCTTGAAACCTTGCACAACGTCTCACCCAGGCATACTCTCAACAGTCGATATGGTTACCGGAAGTTTTATCTGGCGCAATAGCAGTCACGGCATACGAATCTGGTGCATGTACGCATTGTTAGCATTCCAATTTTTCGCCATGCGTGTACCCCATTGGACAGTTTTGCAGCCCCTGACGAATGTTTCCATCAAATGCATCTTAACCCAGACGGACACTTGCTGTCTTCCGACGGGTATGGTTGATAACATCCGTTTTGCGTTAACTCTGTCAATGCCCGAAACCAAAGGACGCCTGCGCTTGATCTTCACCGCAAGCGGCTTGCACTGCGCTGCTTGTGGCTTCACTTACACACCACATATCCAATGTAAACGCGAAGAAATAAGGCCAGTAAGTATGTGTGAGGCTTTTGTGTCCAGCTGACAACGCTGGTTAGCCAATTAATTGGCTAGCACGAAAGGGAAACCCTTATCTCTCGGAAAATAAACAGAGAGAGAAAGATTGCAATGACAAGATCTGAACTGGAGTGAAAAATATTGAAAATATAATGCAATAAATTGTCCAATATAGCAGTACATGTCAGTGCACTCTGGAGAGAATGTGGAAGAAAAACAAAATGCTAGGGTGGACTGAAAGAAAACGGACAAGACATTCATTATACAGTACAACAATAAAGCTAAAGGAGAGGATAGTTAAAAGGCCACGAACACCCAGGTTTCTGAAAAGAGAAGCGGGTGAGTTCCAAACGACGTTGGTCGATGCAAGACAAAAAAAAAGAATATAACTGATAAGCTGCTTAACCTTAACGTACTCGTCTCTTGGTCGACGATGTACTATGAGTACGTTGATGACCTGCTAATCCGAAGTGGTCGGTGCAGTTGCGGCCGCACACACCGCAACGCCATATAGTAACGTCACCATGGCCTATGGCACCTTGCTTGCCGCGCGATTCCGTTCATGGCAGCGCAATGCTGCTCGTTGGACTTGCGGACGTCCGTCTGGATCATGTTTCTCTAGACCGTCCGCTTCGACGTTAACTCTTCTCAACCTTTACAATCAATGTTATAACATGAAAAACTTACCTGCACAACCTTCTGGTATCTCAGATTTTGCCCACCATGATTTCTCCTACCTCATTTCAGTTGTCCGTATGGCAGCTGCTTTGAAATCTGGTCATCGCCCATCCGACG
>LOND01004679.1:3941-13997 GCA_014220965.1 Paragonimus kellicotti
CGACAAACCTATCCAAACGGAAAAAAGCTTGGCACCCTCATTGCAGTTGACACAGGCAGAGTGTGTGCGGATCACAAGGTATTCCGCGTGCATCTGTGCAGTGTAAGACTCGTTGTAGAATCCGGATGTTGTCATAATCGATTTTGTGATCTTCAGCCAACGCATTTAATGCTATTACCGAATCACTCCCTGATTTTCTTTTTTAAAGAAAAAATGTGATTCGTCTCTTGGCGAAAAACGTGTCTTTTGTGTACCGCGATTATAACCTTCAGTTGTCTGGATGTCCGACCAATGTATTCAACTGGACACTGCGTGCAGCTTATCTTACCGACACAGTTGGTACGATCATTTGGTTGGATTGAATCCTTCGCCTTCATCAGATGACGTTGTAAGTTGTTGTCAAGGCGAGGGGTGTGCCGACTTCATAGTCCGCTAGAAATTGGAGGAAAGTTTCTTCGTGGCTAGACTTGATTATCACATATGTGTCATCTGCATACCGTAGACATATACATGGAGGGCTGACTGGCATCGTTAGACAGTGCTCATGTTTCGATGTGACGTAGGGAAAGGTTAACAACTATCGGTGAGACAGATTAACCCATTGCCATCGGCGATACGAAACATACTTGAACGTAAAGTAAGTTGTGATCATTCAGTTCTCAACGCCGGCAATGACTTCATCATCATCATCATCATCATCATAGACAGCAATACATCAGTGGTTCACACTGATGCTTAACTGCCACACAACCACGAAGAAGAAAAAACCCTATATAGAAAGGAAAAGGAAGAAAAAAAAGGGAGGGGAAGGGACCTAACTACTAAAAATAGCTACGTCTATATTCAAACATTCAACATCAAGGCGCCTACACCTTGCAAACAAACAACCGAGCTGTAAGTGAAAGTAAGGCGTCATCAGCAAGACAGCTTCCTTACGGCTTTCACTGCCCCGCATCATTAAGTGCACTCACTTCACAGACAACTCGGCCAAACAACACAACATTCACGCCACTGAGCTCGATTAGCCGCCATCTCACCTAACGTCTCAAGCCACCGACTCTGTGAGTCGCGAGGGCCCCAGCCCGGGAGACGAACCCGATCCTACAGTGACCAACCCCTTCGTGAACGATTTCATTTGTCTACGCCAGGTCATCATCTGTCCACCTCGCACCTTGCGCCAGTCGGCCGCAGCGTCGGCAAACAGTGCTCGGTGTGGCAAACGACTAGCTGGCATCCTTAGTACATGACCTAACCATCTAAGTCTGTGCAAATGTAGTGACTGAACAAAAGAACTCGTTTGACAATCACTGCCAAACACCCGCTTCCTAACCTCCTCGTTGCTTACTCGCTGGTGCCACCCGATACGAGCGATTGAACGCAGACATCGGTGGTCAAATACCTGAAGACGGTTCACGTCCTCTACCCTGAGCGGCCACGTTTCGCTGCCGTAAAGTAATACAGCCCTCACTGTTGTCTGATATACGCGACCCTTAAGCTTCAGAGAAATACCTCTCTGTCGCCATAGGTGTCTCAGATTAGCGAACACCGCCCTAGCCTTGGAAATACGCGCTTCTATTTCATTCCCTACACCTCCACCGCCGCCGCTGATGCAGCTTCCCAGGTATACAAACCGGTCAACAACCTCCATGACTTCATTATCTAACATTAAATCTACGTAATCACAGCAATCTTGCAGAAGCACTTTGCATTTTGAGGCTGCAAAGCGCTTAGCAGAACGCGAAATAGCGTTTAGCGTTGTTTGTGCCGTTTGAAAGTTGACAAACAGTAACTTCAAAAGTAGTTAAAGTTGTTTTATTCTCTAGACTGTCATCATTGTTTGAGACAGAGAAAGAGGTATGCTAAGCTATCTCGTATAGGTACACTGACGTACAATGAGGTAACATCAAGCCAACAGTTATTTCTTCCTTCAACGCTACAGAACGCGAAATGTCTACAAACTCATACGAATCGTCAGTATGATTCACCATAAGGTTTTGTAAGAACCCAGAATTGTGTACAGATACTTGGTAAGTTTGTAAATTGCATAGGTGATAGTCTACGATAAGTCCGATAGGTATATCGGTTTCATGTATTATTGGCGGACCGAAATGACTTGATTTTATTTCTTCTAGTTGTTAATATTCTAAGAATCAGGTTTGAATAATTGATGCGAAAAGTGCCATTGATATGTTACGTGACATTAAGCGTCTTCCCCTAGATTAAGTTCATTTGTATCTTTTCAATTGCTTATCCAGAAATGTTTATCCTTTAACACCCACGTTGAGTGGACTATGTGAAAGAGTACAAATGGAAACACGTCAACTCGGATCATGTGCTCTCCGACATGTGGATAAGGGTACTGCAACCGCGAGTGCCCGACGACAATAGTTGAAACTCCACCGATTAAAGCATGTTTTGAGCACGATTCCTTTGGCGATCCAGACTGAAATAGACAGTGACATGAGATTCTTCAGGCAAGGTGGTGGTGTTTACTGGAGTGTTGACAGTATGAATGTGTTGTCGGTTGTATAGTGGCGGTCAGGTCCTATGGTTATTGATATTCCATTTTTCTTAACCGATTTTATTTTGGTTATCTCAAAAAGTCAAGTTTAATCAGACTGTATTTAAATTCCGTTCGATCTTACTCTTGTTTTTCGTTGCATTGTTTTTTTTTCTACGGCGGGCAAAACGTATGTGTGATAATTGGAACAGACGATAGGTGGACTCAATCGTTCTCAACACCGCTGATGCTTAATTGGCACATAGTTATAGGGCGTCAAGCAAACCGCAACGAGAGAGTAAAAGAAAGAGAAACGGTATGACCCACTTGCCTGCAAAGGCTAACTGACCGGCAGCTTCCTTCGTTTTTCTATTTCATGTCGTCAGTTGTTCATCTTGCTCCTCACGTTGGTCGGTCGCAACATACACAGATGGTACTCTGTACAACAGACGTCTAACAGGCATCCTTAATACGTGCTTCAGTAGACATACGCTTTTGAAAGGGTTTCTCAAACTGCCTCATTTGTATGCAGATCACTTCCGGAAGCTCGCCGTACTTCACTCAACAATACCCTACCTACCATGACTTGAAAAAGTCGTTCAACGCACAGGTCAGGTCTATTCTGTGAGCTTACGTGTAACGGAGGTCATTTTCCGGTTTTAATAGGGAGTTACTCGTAACTAATCTAGTGAGATAGGTACATGTGTCAACAGAAGGTTCCACGTTCCAAGAGTGCATGGTACCGCTGCTTAACACGTCAGAAAAGTACGCAGTTAAATTCTAGCCTATGTCGATGAGGTAACACCAGTGTTTGAAAGGCAATCGCGTTGACCGTATATGGGCACTCAGCATGCCCGCAAACGATTTCATTTGGCACCGATATCGTGGATTTATTTTGTGTGTGATTGGGAGATATCGGCGGATATTTGTTGCTGGCACGTTCGGTAGACATGTCGTTACTGAATTTGAGGGTATTTGCGCACCATGAGTAGTGCCTGAAATGAAACTGTTTGCAGGGTTCGAGTCCTTAATCTAATTACTTGCGTCCACCTACGCGTTTGCAAAAGTAGCTAATCCAAATCTCCGGTCCACATCTGTGCTACAGAATGAAGTTTGCAGACCGTTATGGACATCCGCTGTTTCGCGCGAATATTACTATAGCACACCAGGGTCGGATTCAAGTGCATACTGTTATGACCTCTGCATAACCATAGTCCATGAAACTCGAACTCCTGGTAGTTTAGTGGTAACCACGCTCGACTGGCAGTCATACGGCATCGTATTCACGCCCGGTTGCCGCGGCTGCTCATACCTGCATTTGGGCATCCTGATTGTACCTAGCCGACAAATAATCTTTCATGCAGCGTACATTATGGAGTGTGTAAACTGGACGCTTATTTATGATGAAGCCCAGGTGGAAACGTCTTAGGTTAGCGATTGTACTGATACGAGCCCTGACCTCCAGGTGAGTGATTTTCAATTGAAGTGGAAAACTGGCCAGTTTAGCAAGAGTACGTATACGCTAGTCGGGCTGCTTTTTGAAATTCGCTTCACTCGTTTACGAGGCGTTTTTGTGTGTAATGTAATCTGTTGATTACACCGCTGGTTGCCAGTCATAGAATTGCTGTTCATATTATCGGTTACCTCGGACAATTATAGTTGAATTCGTTCAACCTCATAATTTGAAATTCAAGTAGTACGGTATGTTGCATAGCAGCAAACGTCTTCTTACTCATAGACCAATATCTCTTCCATTGCCTGATATCCTTGATTTGTTCTAGTACCTTGTGGATAAACAGGTAGCTGTTATTTGTTTCCGTACAATTTTCTCTTTTGCTTTCAGAGTCCTGTCCGATCCACATGAACGCGCATGGTATGATAGCCATCGTACACAAATTCTACAGACCGGCAAACGTGGAGAACAGATGGGATCCAGCGCCGGCTACGAAGAACAGCGTGTGGATGTATTCCAATATTTCACGCGATCCTGTTTCCGAGCCTTCGACGACCGAGCTGATGTACGTACCCCTTCCATATTCTGTTCGATTCCAAGAGGATCAGGAAACTCTAACCAGTTTCTGCAGATACCCGTACCATCCATTTGACAGCTTCCGTTAAGACCAGGTTTAAGCACCATATCTTCGTAACTATTCTTTCATTTGGTTAGGCTCCAACAGATTGTGGTGACAGAACTGCCAGGGGAGCCCCCAGGTCGGCCGACTTGACGAGGGCGAGTGACGTTTAGCTCGCAGGTTTGGGTCAGCATCAGACTGCTCAAGTAGTGAAGAGCGACTGTTATAACTACGCGTCAGATACAGGCTATTGTAACCAATGCGTGCTAGTCTCAGACATCATGAGCGTCACTGTTTCACCTGGTCTCCTTCCAAATCGGATGTGATCTCAAGTAGACCATATGATTGTTAGTTATAGGTGGTGTGGTTGCACGCAGGAGTGTTGTTCATGCTAGAGCACATACTCAGAGTCAAACCATGAGTTTCTACGGCTGGCTATCGAGAAACCGACTACACAGTCGGCAAAGTGTATGTATCAAACTAGTCCACAATGTAAGCCGAATAGTTGTTACCCCGAAGATCCCAGAAGCTGTTGGACCCAAGTCTAGCGGGCCACTCATGAGGCAGATACTACAGCATGCGGCACGGTGGCTCATGGATCAAATAGACGTTGGGTCTCGAAGAACTCCCTGGCTTCGTTAGATGACAGATGGATGGAAGGATATCCGTATGAATCTGAGGCGTAGCCTGGTCGCTTACAGTAAGATTTGGCTAGTGAAGAAAGTCGAGGAAATGGAAACCGCTTTTGCTTCAGGAAATACTCGCATATTCTTACAGCCCATTCGTGTTGCTGGTCCAAGGCGACCATCTGTTAGTGTAGGTATCAGCGAGAAGATGCACGGAACACTTTGAGAATTGTTTTAGCTGGATTTCTATCTGTAACACTAAAACCTTGCAATGCAGTGACATGGTGGTCTATTTTAGTATCACTTACCAAAACAGGTCCGTTTTTGCATTGCGGCTGTCAAACGTAATTGGGATGCTGACTCCATTGACCCCGTACCAGCACATTTTAAAAGTGTTGAGGAAGTGTAAGTAGAGGCCTCGGTCTAGTTAAATCAACTATTGGGGACAGAAGGTTGTGGTCACTCTGAAATGTAAGTCTTGTATTTAGGTAGGTAGTCAGATGCTCTTGCCAAAACCATACGTGAACTAGTGTTCTGCATTTACTATACTTCGACTCGTTTCAGCTGGGGTAGCAGGTATTAAAGAAAACAGACTGTTTCGTCCGGACGAAGATGGTCGTGTGCGCGCGTATGTAGCGTCGGCCACAGTGAATGTTGGTAGAAGAATTCACGTGACAGGCAACGCATGAGCAAGTAATGGGTTAAATAATGGCTGCGTGGTATGCACGCGATCACTTGATCCTGCTTCAGATGTTTGGACTGCTCCGTGTTATTACTTTGACAACCTGATAGCGTTTGTTTTAAAATTGACCCAGTGTATCACATGACAAAAACATCTTTCAAGACCAACTAGAAAATTGAAATTACTTTCGTCCTCGTTCACGGTTTTGTCCAAATCTGAATCATCACACCGGGAAACTTTTTGTTTGGAATACTTTCGTGCATTGTTAGGTGGTTACAGAAAATGTCTTACAAAATCGTTTTTTTTTGTCTTTCTCAATTATGCATGTCCTGTTCGTCACTTGTACAGTTTACCGATTCTTCTGTTATTCCAGGGATTCTACACTGTTTACCAAAAAGTGTTTGAAAACATTGCCGAGGAAGAATTGCGCGTGACTGCTTTTAACGCATCCGATGACGACCAGTCGACCACTGACGAGGACGCAGACTGCAAAGGCGAAATCAACGCGCGAACCTACCCCACGTTCGGTCGCTCCGATAGTCCATACATAGAGGTTGTTGCACCATTCTATCGGTTTTGGGAGATGTTTCGGACCCGAAAGAGTTATACTTGGTTAGAAAAATACGATATTCGATGCGCTGAGTCTCGGCCGGTAAGTTGACACTTGTTCGGTACGTCCATTGTTGTGTCTACCTCTCATCTGTGATTCTATTGCTCTCCATTCTCGTTTCTTCAATTCAGGAACGTCGAGCTATGGAGGCAGAAAACCGGCGTATTCGAAACGCCGCACGTAAGAAGCGCAACGAGGAAATTCGCGAGTTAGTCGCGTTTGTGAAAAAACGAGACAAACGTGTGGCTGCCGAGAGAGAACGCCTACAGCTAGCAAACCAAGAAGTACAGGCACGCAATCAACAAATGGCCAAACAAGCTCGGTTACGGTAGGCTCTTTGTGTGTAACCTTCTTTTGAATTCGGTCCCGTCCATCAATCAGGCTGTCACATTCTTAGCCACTTGATTTATGCACGTGAGTCTCCTCGATGCACTTCAGTTAATCGTTTCCTTCACATTTAAAAGCAAGCGTCGGTTGAAAAACATCGCCGAAGCACTTCAGTGGTCAGTTGTTAGGCATTGGTTTTGCGAGCCGAGGTCCTCATTTTAACCACACCTGATTCATCGGGACCTGTTTGATACTCCTTAGCTTAATAGAAAAACCTTGTTAAATCATGATGCTCTGTCAACCAGTCTTATAATAGAATGCTTAGTCGGAAGCAGACCAGATTTCAGCTTGTCAGAACCATGTGTTTAGATGGCTCACGAGAGCGGTTTTGTGGACTTACTGACTCGCCAGTGCGCAGTGATTGCGCGAGTAAGCCGGATTTGGTCCGACAAGAATGTCGTGTTGTTTCTTTCCAAGGGATTGGACTGGACCTTTTTCAATCCCCAAAAAGTCCTTATTTGGTTTGCGTGAGCTTTTCTTTCGACAGGACAATGGAGGCAAAAATGTCATACACCCTAAACGTAATGTTACTTCTTGCCCGAATCGATGGGAGAGGGTTTTGAACAGCTGCAAGTCTCACGAAAAACAAAATCCCGAATCGGGACTCGAATCGGCGATTGTTAGACGAAGTGTCAATGCACTGTCCTCCATGACAGAGACCCAGTTGCAAGACTGTGGACTTATGTTCAGGGGTAACCTTATTCGATCCGACTTATTCTCTGCAGTACCAATGACGGTCCATATTTGAAGTCCGTCTACTCATCCCTGCTAACCTTAATTAACTGTTACTGGCTACTAGCATTAACTACTACCCAAACGTTTATTAGACGGCTTTACGCTAAAAACTATACCGCAGATTGGTCACGCAATTTGGGTACCGATTGGTGTTTCCAATGCTATCACTCTCCGGTAAGTTGGTGAGCAAGCTGCTTGGGCAAATCTGAGGCTTGATATGTGTTGTGCGTTGCAGACGCGAATCTAGCACCGTTATTCACTTGAGCTCACCTTCAGATAGCTGTCTCTCTCTATTGTTTCTGATGACGCTGGAGTTGAATCTCATGGCCAAGCTGTAGTGCAAATTGCACTGAGTACCAGGGCAGAACAATGTTTGCTCGGTTGGATCCAATTGCTTGTGCGCTCGGTACGTCGGTTAAGGTCTGTCACCGAGTTGTGTATTCAGTAGATTGGCATATACTCCAACGGCTAGTTGTTCGGATGCAACCAAAAATGCGATCTACGACGCCGTAGTTGGTCTTCGAAAGCACTCTGAACGTTGACATCATACCAGCTCATTATTATGTATATATGTTTGATGACGAATTCTACTGTGGATTTGAGACGTCACAATACGTACCCACCACTGCTTGTTCGCCCTTTACATTTATTCATGATATTACCCGAGCTGCAGATATTCTCAACAACTAAGTACGTATATGAACAGAAATGATTAGTATTATTAATTGTACCACTAAACATAGGTCCAATACGAAACAGACTTTCATTTGTCAGTGCAATTTTTTGATGCTCCCTGTTTTACGATTAGTTAAACACAGTTTGTGGACGTGGACTCACGGTTCCGCGCGTGGATTATCTCAGAATGTTAATCACGTCTTGTTGTATGGTAGTACAGAGCATGACTTACAAGTGCTCTGTTCGCTATTCTGTACAGTCGAATTGACAGTGAAGTTATGATGATAGAACTACAACTGTGGTTACATGTTAAAACTGTAAAATACCTCAACAACAGTGGATTTCGTTTTCGACGTCCATAAGCCAATCGAAACAGAGCATTACCTATTAAACATCCACAAACATATTCACGAATGGAGTCGGCGTGTGGAATTGTTCACTTGCACGACCATTGTTTAGACTCCTTAAGAATCCACCAGTGCAACCGGCAAAATGTCGGAATAAGGCCTAATTGCATTAACTGAGTTTGATGACAGCTCATTTATCTCTACGTTACGCGTTACGTCCCCCCTACAACAGTAACTTGTGCATGTCGCAGAACCGTACACAAAGTAGTTAACGTGAAACTCAAACCAGACAATCGGATTGCAAGCAAATATGGTTTCTTCTTGAAGTCGGCTGAGACGGGTTGATGCATAGTCCAATCTTAGGTTAGTTGATTTTTATCGAGCGTCTCCGTGTATATGATATCCACTGAATAACATCCAAAAATTTCGCAATGATCTGTACAAAACCCGGGGACGAATGTGTATACATAGAGAATTGTCTCAGTAATTATGTGGGTGTCATCTGTAATGCAGGACGAGCCTATGGAATTAGTCTTGATCACCACGCTATGTGGAATGGTCTCGCCCTACGGATCACTGTTCTCTTAAGGGTTCGTTGTTACACCCTTCTGTCACCCTTTTGTCCATCGCCGGCCAAATGGCATTTCTGACAGACTGTCAATAAACCGCCCAGAAACGTCCGTAATAATGCACTTTTCGTCACGTATGGTATGTTCATTTGGATAAATGCTGCTTGAACATCATGACGGAAGCTCAATAAAAAGGTCAACAACAGTACACCTGTGAGACGTCTTGTGCGCCAGCAGCCACGGTAGCAATCTGCAATGCACATCACTGACCTTGAGGACCAGAGGTCGCCCGTGATGTACTATTTGAGTTTATTTCGTTTGAAACATTGGGTTCCCTTCAATAACTTCATCAATGCAGAAAGAAGACATATGTTGCGATATGTTAACATTTCGTTTACTCTCATCAGTCGCAAACGTAAAACATGCGAGTTATATATGACACACAAATAGAGATAGACAGGGTATGGACACGCATACAGTCACACCACGTGTTACGTCATCACCACCAAGGCAACCTATGGGTTGCTTCAACCACTTTTGTGCACATAGCACCGGCTGGTGAGTTCTGATCAACATGGCTTCGCTAAAGGCCAGTAGCTTCGGGTTCTGTTGATGTAACAATATTTTGAATGATTTAACTGGGTCAACCTGGTGACCTGTTATCATGAGGTGTCTGGCAATCGATGATGCGGGGCTTCGAGTAACGGATTCACCGGTTTCAGATTGTGTCATGAGTTGTTTTAACCAGTTCGGGACGTGTTCTGCTACTCGCTGAGATAGCTGTCGGTCTGTTCTGCCTATGTAAACGTCACCGCAACTGCAAGTGAACTGATAGACAACGCGAGAGACAGAA
>LOND01004679.1:15612-25655 GCA_014220965.1 Paragonimus kellicotti
GCGTATGGGCGATGAAAGCTAAAGATCAACTTGCGGTCACATAATTTGCTTGCCTTTTAAACAAAGTTTGCGTTCGTTCAATTGCTTTCCACAATGGAATGCATGTGTGCAGTCTGTGACGTTTGATTGCATGATACGCTGCATCCACGGAACTAGTCCCTTCGACTGAACGTAGGGACCATCTGAGATCTACAGCTTGAAATTAACCGAGAATGCAAATATCCATGAAAATTATTCAGATCGGTTTATTGAATTCCAACCAGTGTATATGTATATAGCCAGAGATTTGACCTATGTACTGCGAGGTTAAAGAGTCGAATGACCGAATGGATCGGATGTTTGGAAAGCATTGTAGTTAATTAATAGCAAGTAAATCAGCATTCCTTAACTAGAACGTTGCATAAAATACGAACTCGACACAAAAGTCAATGGACACCGAACCCTTCTTGATAAACGGACATCTGAATGGCTGGGGAATCATCCATCACCATGGATCACAAATAAATGGGTCCTTCATACGTCAAAACTTGACGTAGAAGGATTTCTCTAGATACAGTTGTTTCATTCACAAGCCATCCAAATTACATCAGGATGCCAATGCCCAACGCATCCACCGCTACCAAAGTGTGAACTAGTTGTACCGTTCAAAATATGTCTCATAAGTACCATCCATTCCCGTAGGTTCCGAATAACGTTGACGTAATACCTGCTGTAAATTCGTCATGAACATGAAATGAGTCAGTTGGTTACGAGAATCGAAAAGTACGCGACAGAAACCTGTCACATTCAGTGGATTATGCAAATTCGTCAAGTAACTAGAAGCCTTCTGCTTCGTGAAAAACCACTAGCCCATATTTACATCCTTCGTAGTTGCAAAGTTGCCCAATTTCCCGCCGTATATAGTCGATACATTCAAGCTTGGTATATTGTTCACTAGCCACGGCTCGACCTTCGACAGTGTATCATTGATCAGATGACGTTGGCTTGGCTCAAGTCGTCCCGTGACTGGGTCCGCCGGTTGATTGTGCAGTAGTACAGCGTTTGACACTCCAAACGGACCCATCGTCCAAGCGTCTAAGATTGATGACAGTTGCACACCCCGTTTGTCTGGGACACTTCTGTCTCAAACCTTGCGTCCGGCAAAAAGGTTGTCCTCAGCGAACGTAAATATACACACGAAGTCTTGGGTTCCCCATGCTTGGCTTCGCTAATCGAATAATATATTATGTTACGGTTCGTCTCTGAAGACGTTCCGTTTATTGGGCAATGGCTTCTAAAAAATCAAACAATCTTAATGCCTGAGAGGTTCCAGAAATTTCTCGAAATTCATCGGACAAGTCTGCGGTTACGGACATCTCATGTGCATCCAGTGCGTCCTTTCTTACGGATCACAAACAACCAGAAGCTGCTCTCTGTTCCCACTGATCAGCCTTGCCGCTGATCCCGCTCACTCTACCGAAAACGACAGAGGGGGAAAATTGAGTGTAGCTTACAAGATATGGAACACATCCCTCTGGTGCGCAGTTGAATCCTGAGTTATGCTGAGCAAATAACACCACTGTGTTCAGCCAGTAGTCTGCTAGCCTTCCAGTTTGTGGCCCCTTCGGCCTCTTGAGCGGAGTGACGTCGCCCCCTCAGTTCACATGAATAACATCAGAATATCAGCAACTTAACACATTAGTTAACCTAGTCTAACTTGAAGTAGTATAGTCACGTGTATGCTCGAGAATCGCCGCAATAGTTAGGCGTGGTCTAACCATATCAGCTTGTCTGCGTCAGTCTGAATGCTACTCAGAATAAACTTTTAAATGTCCATCTTCGAAATTGGGATAACCTACCTCGTAGCCCTTCTTTTGAGAATTTTTCGGTTGGTGTTTGTCTCGTGTCCTCATGTCTCTTCCGAAGGGAGAAGTATCGTCCATTTTCGAAAACATTAGGGTATTACTCGCGTGAGACACATCATGTCCACGAACTTCGTCATCTTACACCGATGGAGTTTATGCTGTGCCAGAATGGGCTAGCTCTGAATCACCGTTACAAGCACATAAACACATCCAATCGGATTAACGCTCCAAACCTGTCGATCTGTTTATTTTTAGGCGCAACTTGCAGTTGTTCACAATTTCCTTCTCATTCATTTTTTATCGTGACCAGTTCCTCCAAATGTTTTCTTACGGTGTCCTCCAAAAATGTTTTGTTTCTCGATACCGCATAGCATTTCCAGTTCCAGTGGTTGCGCTTACCATGTTGCGATTGGAGTGCCTGAGTTAAATACTGTGGTAGCTTCCTGTACATCGTTAGCAGACCGACTGAACGGGCTGACCAACAAAACCATATCATCTTGGGTATGTATTGTCAGATTACCTCGTTTATGTCCTCCTGAGGGACACTGGTACAAATTGTTCAAGCTGTTCGTGCCGCCATTTGACCTGTGGCGTTTGGAGGATAGCGACATTGTGCACATGAGTCGAAAGTTCACAACGCCTGAACCGTTTTTTGGAATTCATGGCAGATATAGTGTGAGTTTGATGTTCTGTTGCACATGTTTGTCCGGAGAATTAATAAGATTGCAATGCAGTCGTGCACCTTGAGTCGGCTGCATAACTTATCGTATTTGCCCGCTTGGTGTTCTATAGCGTGACTAAAAACGTTTTGGAATGTAGACGTTACACGCTTCAAGGTCTTCCGCGTGTAACAGTAATTTCCAGCCTTTTCTGTGTTCTTAACAGACAATGACCACAACTTTGTGTTTGTTGAGGATTACCAGTAGTATGCATACTCTGTCTAAATTCAAGATCACAGGGTCATGCACAGTCATGTACGGTTTTCCTCCACACCATACTCATTATCCATAAGGCTTAGATACTCAGTCAACCACATCACGTGAACTTTATTCGATGTTACCTAAATGCGACTGGACTAGAAGGCCCAACTTCGAGACGAGCTACTTGGTGTGCGTTTGGGTAATGGTCATTCATGAAGCAGTCTACAAACAATCGAGTTCGAGAAAACCTATTGTACATGTCTCAACGCAGACCCCAGACGTACTCCAGCGTTCGTGTGTGACAGGCTTTCCTGATGTAACCTCGTCAGTTAACGATTGCCCGTCGTCTTTCCCCGGACGAGAAGCGGCTGGGAGGTATGTTTGGTGTCCGGGCACAACGCACTGACAATGGTGACAGACTGCTGCAGCTGTGTGCATCCCATGGTCTCTATATTTCGAGCACTGAAGTTAGTTATTCATGCTCCAGTTAATTAAAACTCGCAAGTTTCAGTTGACTGCACCATACTTATGGCCGTCTGGTCGAATTTAGGCTAAGTTGAAGATTTCTGCCGTGGTTTTGGAAATTTTGTGGCGTACGTGTGACGGTTAACTCAGAATCACGCAACAACTTGATAAGTCTGTGTTAGTTGTGTTGACGGCGTCGCCGATCACTACTGTTATATGTTACTGAACAATAAAAATGGTGTGAGTTCGAAAGAACGATACACGTGCTGAATTTAATAACAGTCCTCACTGTCAGCAAGATTTAGGATGTAGGGCACTCATCCAAAAAACTTGTGTTGTTCTGACTGTTTTAACAAGGGAATTAGCCTGCTAGGGAGATATGGCAGACTCGTATAAAGCTTAACTGGTTCATTTCCACATATCTTGTAATTCGTGTCCGGTAATAAGCAACCTCCCATTTTAACCGTTTTTTCAAGCGTTCACAGAGCTACTTCTCCCTTTATATATTTACGTTTATTTTGTTGAATAAACTGCATAAAACTCTTCTCAGAAAGAACGGATGCTGACAACAAAAGTGAGTAGTGTCTAACTAGCTGCCGATTGATAAGTTTGTAATAGTTCACGCATTTCCTCAACTGTTACCAATCTCCACAGTCGTCAAATGAGATGTTACGTGGGGATATTAAACTAATCACCATAGCTAGCACCTTTATGGCTCGGCTGTCAACTCATCCACTTCAGGTTACATCAGCGCCGGTCCACAGTTTATGATGACCAGCCTCGGTTGAACCATTGCATTTTATTATGTTCACGATCAAATCATGTTGAATACAACTACCTAAATGTAACTAACTTTGAGGAATTCAGAAATTATTCGGGATGGTAGAGACAAGGAGTTACCGGCTCACTGGGCACACTGAACACGTTTCTCAGGAACGTAAACTTCTTGCGTTGTTTGCACTCTGATTTGGTGACTTTGGTACGTCACGAAACATCATTATAACGAAGACTGCCATGTCTGGGAGACACTGTTATAACGGTCATGTTCTTGTCGTATATAAATTATCATAACTCATTCTATACTACCGAGATGTTTGTACCGTCTGCAGCGAAAACGTTGAAGATTAAGCCATTAATACGAACAAAAAAGGGAAAACATCAACAGAGAAGCAACGTTAGCCTGCGAACTCAAATGGAAGGTGTGATACTGGAATCCAGTGAGCTCTGTGTTGAGATTCTTCCTGGAGCTAGGTTGACCGACACTGGAGTATGCGGACGACATTGTCTTACTTAGCCCCTCTGCCGAAGACATGCAGACCATGTTGAACAAGGTGAATGACCGGGCTGGTTTGTATGGAATGCGCTTCGCACCTCAAAGTACAGAGTGCTGCCTCAAGACTTGGACATTCCTACCGTCCTCACTGCAGGCAATTCACTTGGGTAGGACTATCTCATCTGGCTGTAATATTGCCATCATGATATCAACGAGGATAGCAGAAGGCACGAGTTGCCTTTGCCAACCTGCGTCATCTGTGGCGTCGAAAAGACGTTCGATTGTCGCTGAAAGGAAGAGTATATAATGCTTGTGTACGTTCTGTTTTGCTCTATGGTTCGGAAACGACCGTTCGCAGCGAAGATGTCGATAGACTTGCTGTATTTGACCATCGTTGTCTCCGCCAGTTAGCCCACATTAAGTGGACTGATCGCGTGAGCAATACGGCAGTTCGCCGGCGCGTATTCCAGAACACTTGAGATACGTGATCAGTGGGTCAACTAACTGTGTTACATAAACTGTGATGATTGGGTCACCTAATCCGCATGTCAGGTGAGCGTTTACCGTACCGGTGTTATATACTGAGACCATCCAACAGTTGGGTGAAACCACGTGGTGGTCAAGCAACAACGTGGTCACGAAATATGAAGATCCCTGACTGTTCTATTGATTGAACTTGGTAGGTGTCGTCTGCCAGGAAAATTGACCCAACAGAGCAATAGCATATTTATGATGGCTCTCATCATAAGATGGTCTATATTAGAAAGGGGACGTTGTGAAAATAACCGTGCTTGCCCTGTGAAAGTTCGATTTCGTTGGCAATGTGATAGATCAGGTTGTTGCCCATCAACCGAAGTAAGTCGGCTTCACTCACGCCATCCCTTCGCCTAAGTCTCTAAAACCTTGTTTGCATTACGCTGTTAGTATGTTTCTCTTCAGTCAATCGTTCACACTTGTGCTTTATTTTGACACATTCTGATTTGGTCAATTGCTTGCGCTGTTCATCGTCGATGCAGTAAAATGGGTTCAGCAACATTCAACTGTTTCCCGCCGTAGTTCGGCAGGTTGAATGCATCGTAGACCCGAACAACAGTTTCTTTGAATTAAATCTTCGTTAAAATTTCTCGTTCAGACCAGCTTTTTGGTAACAACTCTAAGGGTGTATGGTGTTGTCATTATCGAATACTTCGCCAGGATCAGGGCAAAATCTGTCAACACATGATCTTAATTGTCGTCGCGCCAGGAGTCGTCGCGCCAGGAGTAACCAAGGCCGTTTTTAACACATATTTTCCAATGCCCTCGTGGCAGTCACTTGTATTCGATCTTCAAAGTCTAATCAACGTTGTATCAAGTTTGGCTAAATCATATGGTTTGAAAGAGAACTTGATTGTCGAAAATCTAGGATTTAGCTAGTTTCGAATCGACGACTGAACTAACATGTCTAGATACGGAAGTGTTCCACGAGCTAAGCAACGAATTCACGCCGGGAGCCCAAAAAGTTCATAATTGGACTTAATTACCCACCCAGCTCGCTGCGTTGTATGAATCCCACCAAGGTATCCAAAGGATTATCTCTTCAGATAGGATGTCCAAGGCAGTTCACGCTGAAATCCACCAACGTCGCTTCTGAGCACCGAAACGTTACTACTGATTAGTAATGTGAATAGATTTGACAAGTTGGAGGGGACCCATTTTCATTTTTAACGTAGCTTCCATATATTTGGGATTACAGTTATTCGATTAGAACACGTCTGCCATCTTGCTTAATAACAATTCCATCCAATTTTCCCAACTGTTTGCGTTCCGTTCCACACTGGGGAACCACCTCTCCCTTGACTACTCACAGGCATGTTGGGTATGTGTAAGAAATTAATGACTATCGTTTATTGTTTGCATACCAAGAGGTATTTTCCCAACCCCGTTTCCAGCTTTCAGAAGTTTCGTAAACCCAGAATCCTATATTTCCAATCAACTTGCACTCAGGATCAAAAAGGCCACCCTTCAGAAGAATCGGATGTGGAGAACTTGTATTGTTTGGCTTGCGACAAAGTGTTCGCTTCCGTTAAATCCAAAGAAAATCACGAAACATCAAAGAAGCATCGAAAACAAGCAGAAATTTTGCGACAAATCTTGCTCGCAGATGAAGAAGCTGCCACAACGGCTACGGATCACCATGGAGATGAGCCCGAAAACGGTCGGACATCGGATGTGCAGTCTTCCTCCATCGAGGACACTGGGCCAGTTGTGGAAGTCAAGTTGACGAAACGCGCCAAAAAAGCACAGCGAAAGCGTGAAAGGGAAACAGAGAAACAGGATGCGGCTCGGGCAACTTCTGAAAACCCAGAGGCATCTGTTCCTGTACAAGGTACTTTTGTTTAGCTTTATGATCACTCGAAAAGAGTGAACCTAGCTTACGAATCCCTTTATATGATGTGAAATTAATGTACTGGTTGGCGATAGATAATTCTTGTTTAATTTGTGTACAAGAAAACCAAAGGAAGAATGGATCTGTACAGTTAACTTGTTTCCGGATCGACCGAGGTAAAACAAGTCCCGCGTGGAAACTTGATGACTGATGATTGTTCAGCGCATTGAACATTTTAAGAGAAAACCGTTTAGGCTGTCAATTTTGTACAGTTAAAAAAGAGTGTTCTCAACTTATAAATGAATCGCTAACCTGATTTGCAGCTTTCCTGTGAAGACTATACAAAAGAGAAAGACATATTTCGAGGCTACCACCCTTTTATATAAATAAATCATACGTTCGGGAAAGGTTCAAAATTAACTTGTTTCCAATACGAAAGCAAATTTTTTCGAGGGTAGTCATTACTCTAATTTGGTTGAAGCACCGGAGATTGTGCAAACGGGATATACTCTGAAAAATTATAACGATCATTACAAAGTCACTTTTTTCTGAAACAGATGGTAAGGAAGATGAAGGAGCGGAGATATATTAACGTTTTAACTTGCTACTCATACTACTGTTGACCGATGCGCGAGTTGTGAGCTCATGAGATGCAGACTCGTCGAGTAACACTAAAGGATAATTTCCTTCTTGAAAGCATGAGAGATTAAAAAAGTACTAATTAGCCAGCATAGTTATTTTGAATACTTTTGTCTCAGTGATCGATGTCTCGATTAATTCGACTCGGCGCACTGATGGCTCACATCGATATCAAACACAGGAGTTAGACGGTGCGTTAATTTGGGTTATCGTGAACAATTCTAGATAAGTGATCGCGGCTGTCGCATTACCATAGACTTTTCAGTCTGCCCGTCTCAAAAAAGCCACCACTACTCACTAGTATTCAAACCGTCACTCGCTAAGTTAAGGATTTTTGTGAGTTCAACTTAGAAAGGAGTCCTAATCGTGGAATCATCGATTGGAGTTAGCAGGGCAATTACCGTGTCTCCCGGATAATCTGAACATTACTCACAAGCGATTGCGGCTAGACTTTTACGTATGATGACTCAGTCGTGTCTACTATGAGGTCAGTAGCGCAGTGGTCAACGCGGTTGACTCACGAAAGTGTGGCCAGAGTTCTAACCCTGGCTGTGACGTGGATTGCACTATTGATGATTTCTAACAAGAGCGAAATCCGACACTCGATTGCTTCTTTTCGAAGGGGGCTGATTGAAATGTCTATGACAGTGCGACCGCTACGGTCGGTTGTTAGTGAAATGCACTCTATGTAAAACCGAAAACCCCTACTACTCAACAATAAGCCTGAACAATTACTCAATAGATCCATTCACTAAACCGTTTTGTGTACGGCCAGCGTCCTGTACACACCGGTAGTTGACCAGTGCTACGATTGATTTTCACATTCTCCCGTTCTTGTTCACAGCATCTGCACCAAGTGCGCTACCGGAAAAGGCACGAAAATCCACCACGAAATGCACTGAAAATCGGCCGCCATCTTTGGTTTGTGAAGTTTGCACCACGGAGTTCCCCTCACGAAATCAATTGTTTGCCCATCTGAAATCTACAGGTCACGCGGTCGTGAAAAGGCCAGTCAATTCAGTCTCACGACTCAAAACGAAAAATAAGCCCAAACACTGATGCACCTCCATTCTCGAACAAGATATTTGTAAACGGATTAAATTCACTCCTGTTCTCTTCTTTTGTACACGTCCTCCTACCGAGATTCGTCTTTCATTGGTTGCTTGATGCTTTTTCTGCCATTGTCAGTAAATTTTGGGGGTGTCTAATCAAGAATTTATGGAAAATTGGTGATGCTGGATTCTTGTACCTCCGGTTTGATTATCATGCCAAGCGAATAGCTTCGGTTCCTGTGTAATCAGTAAGTCCACATAACTTCCACAAAGAAACTGCTGATTGTCACTGTGTTTTAAGAATGACAGTGGGCCGCTCATTACGCCGTGTCCTCATTGCCAAACCCTCAACTCACTGGTGTGAAGGTGGTCAATCAGCGACTTGAAAATTGGAAAGAGAAGCGGCGACTAACACGCTAAGAACTATAGGCTGTCTTCGTTAATCGGGATGTGAAGGTATTTGTTACCTAACGCGTTCAGGTGGTGCGAGAGTGGCTGGTTCGTTGATATCGGTAAAGGTTTCCCAGTAATCTACGGGAAACTCCTCACAAACGGCGGTTGAGTATTACAATAAATACCGAACGGTCCAAGGGCGCAATTAAATTGCAACTAAATCTGGAGTTACCGGATTTCGTTTCTACGATAAATATAGCGACTGATCGAGTTAAAATAGTTCAGTTGTATGCGTACTTCGATGGGACAAAAATATCGCCCAACGAAATGTTTTTAATACAGCGGCAGTTGGTGCTTCACTTTACCTGTGAAAAGTATTTGCTAACAATGTGTCCAGTAGGGACCCCATTACTTTTTTCGTTCGATAGTACAGCTCCGTTTGAGCTGGACTATACGTGGAGGGCTCCTCCGTACACTGAGCCGGGGTTTTAATAGGTTCCCAAATGAAATTGGCGGTCTACAGCGGAGGGACATCCTTGAACGACGCACAGACTTGAAATTGTACCTCCAGTTCTATATGGCTATCCAAATGATTTATCACTAATGCTGGTGGTCCATCATTTGAGTGGTTTTATGACTGCCTGACATTACACAACAGTTCCCAGATTGTCAGTTATTCGCTTCCCGTGAAAGCCAGAGACAGCTTTTTAGACTGTTCGAGGAAGTCAATGTCGGCGGTGTTGAGGTGATCTTTAACGTTGATGTTTCGGTTACAACGGGTAACCTTTGTCACGGCCCATTTTCAGTCAACTGATTACACGAATAAGACGCTAGTGGATAATCAGTTCGGTTGTCTCTGCTGCTGGCAGTCGTAGTTGGTGATTCACTAGCCAGTCATCAGTTTTTTATTGTCTTGTATGCACGTGTACCCTTGAGGTCACTCGTCATAATCACAGTAGCCACAAGTCTGGTTAGAAGGCACTGGCCCAGACCACCTCCCACCTCAACAGTGACGTGCAATATTCTAGAAGAAAAGTAACCGGGAAAGAAAAAACGACTAGGCGGGTGTACTAGAAATGGTATGGGTGCAGG